>JABRWK010000057.1:157790-219119 GCA_013372445.1 Hypothenemus hampei
GGTTCCTATAAAATTTATTATTTTTTTTTGTTCCTATCCATATTTACTAATTTCAGAAATATGATCCAGAAGCACTGACTTGTTTCTAGATTTATAATTTTAATTTAAACGTAACAATTTAAATTTTATATAGAACCAGGCGCCTGGTTCCGTTTTAGATATTTAATTTAAAAAAAATCACAAAAAGGAATTTTAAAGTTTAATTTATGTAATATCAATGAACAAAAAGCAAAATGTCTTGAAAAACATTAATTAATGTCATACAGGTACCCTGGATAAAAAAATAGTCTTAAAATTAAAGGGTACTAGTCCTTTTGATTGACGTTTAATAAAAAATATATTTCCACGATTTCTCAGACTTCATAAAATGGCGTATGGTTCCTTGTTCTATATCTACATCCAACTGACATTCTAAAACCTAAATTATTTTTTTTAATTAAGTATCAATTAAAAAAAGAACGGTCAAAAAAAACAAATCACTAAAAATCGAAAATAGCCTAAAACTGACAGTTCCATCTGGCCGAACAAGCTGGATACAAAACGGCTAATCTGTTAAATGACGAGGAAATTGAAAAAAAAACTCGGATATTGATTGATAACCGAACCAGCAAGGTTAGACCGATCTTTTTTTGCTCATGGGGTCAAGTCTGGTCAGATAAAAGGACCGGCCCCAGGGCAAGGACATCAATCAGGGTGTCAATTAGTTCTTTCTCGAGGCGGTAGCTCGTGTGTTCCAGCTTACTGAAATCCAATTATTTCAAAAACTTGTTTTTTTCCTCTTGGATGTTTTACACAACTTAATAAACCTCTTAAACACAACAAATAGAAAACAAAAATTTAATTTCGCTTTGATATGCTGGATATCTATATTGTGAGGGTATTAGTAACTGGAGGACGAGATAACGTGTAGTCCTCCAACCCTTGATAAACCCTCTGCAATTTACCACCCTTTAATTAATAATTGAGATACGCTTTATCGGTGAATTATCGCTTTTCTGTTTACACTATCGTCTTGCAAACAATTTTATTATGTTGGATTTAATGCTGACGCAAATAATACGTGTTTTTAGCTCCTACCTTGCATAAATGCCCCCTTTTATTACACTAAAATGAAAACAACAATTTATTAATCTCCACAAAGCCTGTTCCAATAATAGATTCGTTATTTTATGCCTGTGTTTTACAAAAATAAATTTTAATTAAGACCTTTGTTTTTCAAGATCTGTATCCACTCTTTTTTTTTCACTCAAACAATACGGAAAAAGGGAAGAGAAGGCTTTAAAATTCGCATCGTATTTTCAAAATTCCAGTTTCCCATTAAAAATTTATCAATAATACACGCAAAGCCATTAATACATAGTGCACGCTCTATAAGCCCAGGCACGGGGAGCTTTTAAAGGGTCTCCACTCTTTTTCCATCTCTCTCTCTCTCTCTGAGTGTTACTACCTTCAAATATAACGTACACGGTCCCTATGTAATGGTAAAGGGTTGCGTAATGGTGCCGTAATGGTTGAATAATTCATTGATAGATGATGTTCGATGCTTTGTTAAATCAGGAGAGTTCATCAACATGAATAACGGCCGAGTGCGTAATGTTTAGAAACTGCGCTTCGTTGATTAATTAAACAAAAATTATTATAAAAATCAGGCTTGAAATTTTTATAATGGTTAAAAGGCAAAAATGGAAAAATTTATTAGAAATTTTCCATAGTTTCCCATATAGTCCGAAATTTTGTTGATCTTAAAGTATCCGAATGTTTCCATTATATTGGTTTCTGGATTATAGAAATTTTCATATGAAATAAACAGGGTCTCTTACAATTTCAACTAGACAGTCCGATAATATGAAATCGTAGACTAAATGGTTATTTTCTGGAATTGACAGTGACAAGACTCATTTATATCTATGGACGAAACGGGGAATAGCCATTATACTCCAGAAATCAAAATACAACTAAATCAATAAATTGGCCTCCAGAAAAGTTCGCTCCAAAGAAGACAAAAACAGTTCACTCAACTGAAAAACTAACTGAGAACGTCTGTTTTTTTAAGATACTGAGGGCATTTTGTTTATTAATTACTCGAAGAAAGGAAACTTCATCACAACACATCTGAAAATGTAAAGCAGCAATTTGGGAGAAAATCAATCCGGAATAACATAGAAAAAATCTTGTTTCATAAGGACAAGTTCAAGCAATTGCTTAACACAAAAGCATAGTTGCACTTAATAAATCCTTTAAGGAGGTAATCCTTTTGAGTTACGGAATTTGACTCCAATGGACGTCTATACATATATCTGTTTCACAAATAAAAAAAATTGCTGTAGAGAATTTCAGTGTCAAAGAAAAGGACACCGACGTTACAGCTGCGTATGTCTCGACGATTAAAGACTATAATACATGCGAGATTCAAGATAATGGTTTGGGCTTCTTTTCTTGCTAAAGAGTTACATCCTCGTCTATTTTATGCATTAAAAAAGGCACATGAAAATGTTGTTAAACGCAATAAAAGGAAATACTTTTGAAGTAGACGTTTCAACGAGATTATATGTCAGAGAAAACCAAAAGTTGCAAAGAAAATAGAAAACTTAAAAAAAAAATCGGTCAATCCTGCATATTCTAAATATAATTATTTCAAATAATTTTTATTTTATGAATTTTACCAACATTGTAGGCCCATCTGTGACATAATGCAACTTTCCTCTTCAGAAAAATAAGAAATCCGACTTCAATCACGTTTTTGGTCCTTTTGAATCTTGCACGCATCCACCACCGGTTTTGCTGCGACGTCGAGTCGAGCAGCCGCCTCTGCTGTTGCTGCTTGCTACTCCTGGTTTCGCCATCGTCATAGATTTCACCACGTACTCTCGTTGTCTGTCGTGTCGTTCGTTCAAACAGTCCGGGTGACTCATGCGGTGAGGTACGGTAGTTCGTTCGCTCCTTTGCCGGTCTTTTACGTGGCCGAAATAAAAACATTTTCCGGTCTGTTGTTCAAGTATCAGAGGTGGTTGTTGGTTGCGTAATTTTTGCATAGTTGCTACATAGTACAAGAATAACACAAAAAAGCAAATTATTGTTTATTATTGAAATTTTTTTTTGTTTTGATTGTGGCTTGAGTGGATTCTACGAGAATTTGTTGAAGTCTTTTTAAGCTGTTTTTGTCTTGGTATGTACACGTTTTGTTATTTATAATATATATTTTCTTATTACTCTATGATGAATTTGAGATCATTAAAACCGTGACAACCCTTTTAACTCGTTATTTTTCTCATGGAATTTAAAAATATTACAGCATATCGTGGTGGTACTACTATTTCGAAAGAATTATTTCAATTATTTTTAGTAAGTAGATCAAATTTCTACAGATGGAAAACCTTGTGTAGTGACCCCATATAATTGAGTGTAATTAAAACACTCCACTGGATAGTGTTAATATATAATCCTAGGCTATCTACTTATCTCTTATAAAAGAGGTGTAAAATAAAGGAAGTCCACTCCACATTTTACCTGAAAACTGTAAATACCAAAGTTTAAAGAGGTAAAAAAATATATTTCAAAGAAAAACCGACGTTTGTCATCAAACTCAGGTAGATTTTACCTTCACCTTAAGTGTAATAATATTATGTTTGTATACATTTGCTGTAAAATACTAATTCATACGGGTAAAGACTACAAATTCAGGTAATGCTATTCTCGTCAGCTTTACCACATTCAAAATTCTGTATAAAATTATGTTAAAAGATTTATTCTTTTTTGTTAAATTTGAGAGAAGATTTTTGGCATTGAAACTGCCCTTTACGGATGTTCTAACCATTTCGACACGTGTTAGTAACGGTTTAATGTCACTTTTTTTTGAAAGAATGCGAAAAGATACATCCATATAGGTATATATACATATGAGACCGACGTGGTTTCCATTCCTATTGCTTCATATATCAGTTTAAAAGTTCGTCAATAAGAAGAAAAAAGCGAAAAGGAAACAATGCATTCGACAGGCTTGAGTTGATTATTGGGTGTTGCACAAAGCCATGTTCGATAAATTAAACTGGTTTAGAAACAAATTAACAAGAAGGAATGGATAAAAAAAAAATGATTGTAGTGCAGTGTTGAAATGGAGCGTGTTTTTATTTTTAGCAGTGGAATTGACCACACGATCGTCTAACTTTACATTAGAAGTCAGAGGAAAGATGGCAATAGCTGGTAGTTTGTAACAATCATTAGTACACAGATGCGACAAAATTACTGATATATCAAAAAATACGGAGACTCAGCTGTTAAGGCTCTTTTTTTTTGTCATATTGTGATGTGACACTAATTTTGTTCTAGGCCCTTTATGAGAATGAGATAATTAATATGTAACGAGACATATGGCAGTAATAAAATTTTATCTAATCATTTTTTTAGGCTAATCTAACAAAAGGGAAACCTTAATATGAGAAAAGACGTACCACAAATAATGTCATCCTATCAATGCAAGCTCACAAATAAAATTTCATCTTCAAATATCAATATTTATTCTGGCCTATTGGTACATAAAAGTACCAAACGATGTTTGTAAAACGTAGTGATGCTTGTTCAATTCAATTGATTTCTTTGTAAAGATATTGTTAAAGCCGCATTTGGAAAATGTATGTATTTGAAATTGTACTACAAACATTCTAATTCCAGGTCATTTTCTTCGCGTACTTCTAAGAGAAAATGCATACAAGAACCCCGGAAAAAGCGATTATTTTTTACATAAAAATCGAAATCTAATATATTTTTATTTTTTGAGAAACACCAATTTAAAATCAATTCTTTGTAAGAGTACCTGAAAATGCTACGAAATTAAGAATGATTCAGAACACACTAGGAAATCTTCCAGAAAAAGAACTAACAGCAATTAATTTAGAATAGGTGTTAGATAACATTATAATTTTTAAAATACAATAAAATGAAAGGAGCATAATTTAATAATTTATATGATGATTCATTTTACTCTGCTAAATCCGTACAATATATGATAGACTATCATTCATTGGTGGTTATCGATCAGAGGATTTTCAACAGCAAGGCTGAATGCAATTTTAAAGCTTAAGCAAGCTATAGTAGTACAATACATGGCCAAACGGCTCGGAAACAACATCGATGTCGCTTTTGACGTTGAAAATTTTAGAATAATAAAGAAAAAATTTATATTGAAACTTTGAACATCTTATATTGTGTACAGTGTTAACATTTGAATAATGTCATAGTGCCAACATTGCCTAGTTCGAGCCAATCAATGTTGACAGTAACTTGACCTCTGATATCTCTAGTTTCTACTTGACCTATATGAATTTCAATGTATAGCCAAGATGCACTAAAAATTTCCTAAAAATTCTATTGTAGTTTTAAATTTTACTTCACTAACCTGAAAAATTAATTAAAAATAAAATTCCATTCACTTTATCATGATCCAGACCACTGTACTGTGTTAAATCTATTTAAGGGCATGTGAACGTTGGGTATAAAGTTAAAAAGAGGGGGGATGGATTTTTAAAAGAGTACATTCTAATTTGTTCGAGATTAACTGTGAGTCATGAAGGGGGTAGGAAAGAACATGCCGAGGGAGAATTTTATCGGGATACATCAGACATTTTCCCCTCGTTGCCTAAGAACTGCTAATGATGAAAATTGGTGCTTTATACGAGGTCACCATCCCCCAACTTCTAGATAAAGACAGGCATCGTCGTTTTCAATAGAAAATCGTTTTTCCCTTCTTCTTTGCTGCACTCTATTGAATAAAATACAATGCGCTCTCCTTCCGAAAACCTTAAAATTCAAATTCGTACG
Source organism: Hypothenemus hampei (assembly GCA_013372445.1). NCBI lineage: Eukaryota > Metazoa > Arthropoda > Insecta > Coleoptera > Curculionidae > Hypothenemus > Hypothenemus hampei. Next base: position 163,605 of record JABRWK010000057.1, read on the forward strand.
TTTTGCGACCGCACAAATATTGGAAACGACAAAAACGCGACCCGGTAGATTACGATGGCGTTTTTCAAAACGTGATTAAAACTTAACGGCAATAAATGGCAAGGAAACAGCATGGAACACGACTTCTTGCGGTTCTGTACTCGCGATAATCGTAGATTTCATAGTAAGCATCGCTAAATAAGGAACGTGAAAAAATTAATGGGCAAGAGTCGAAGTAATTACTTTCCAAGGTTGGGGAATGGGTGTTTGCACAACGATTCATTCAATGGACTTTCAATAGGCCAAACAACGTACATTTTGGTTTAGTTAAAAAAATAACACACACAAAATTACAAAAACAGATACTTTATAAGCACGTAGGTATTTATAATATACCAAAATTGTAGATTTGTAAATTGTTGACTATCTGCCTACAAACAACTTGCATGCTACTTCATTGGGGAATATTTTTATTTTCATATCAATCAAAAAATCTCAATTGTAATTAATGAATTTGAAGTAAAAAAAAGAAGTCGTATCCAGACCGGCTTGTTTGAGTTCTTCTAAGGCACGTTTCCTCACATGACGTCCTGAAAAGTTGTAAATTCAGACTTTCAGTGAATGTTATTTAGCCCTTTCTGAATAGGAGACAAAATTCATTTTCAAATCTTCATAAAGTTCTTAATTTTCTCGAGTTTAAATGTTACAAATGGACTTCACTTTCAAGAACACTTCCCATTTGTTTTTCTTGGTTAAACACTTGTTATCGAGCTTAAAAAAAACGAGGTTCTGTGCTTAAAACTGTTAATATTTAGCCCGCTCGAGAAGTTTTGGATATAAGAAGTCCTTCATACGATAAGAAACATGTTCCAAATGGATATTCAGAATATTGTTTAGTCCTTATTTGATATTATTCCAGCGAATGGATTCGATTTCCACTTNGACGTTGAAAATTTTAGAATAATAAAGAAAAAATTTATATTGAAACTTTGAACATCTTATATTGTGTACAGTGTTAACATTTGAATAATGTCATAGTGCCAACATTGCCTAGTTCGAGCCAATCAATGTTGACAGTAACTTGACCTCTGATATCTCTAGTTTCTACTTGACCTATATGAATTTCAATGTATAGCCAAGATGCACTAAAAATTTCCTAAAAATTCTATTGTAGTTTTAAATTTTACTTCACTAACCTGAAAAATTAATTAAAAATAAAATTCCATTCACTTTATCATGATCCAGACCACTGTACTGTGTTAAATCTATTTAAGGGCATGTGAACGTTGGGTATAAAGTTAAAAAGAGGGGGGATGGATTTTTAAAAGAGTACATTCTAATTTGTTCGAGATTAACTGTGAGTCATGAAGGGGGTAGGAAAGAACATGCCGAGGGAGAATTTTATCGGGATACATCAGACATTTTCCCCTCGTTGCCTAAGAACTGCTAATGATGAAAATTGGTGCTTTATACGAGGTCACCATCCCCCAACTTCTAGATAAAGACAGGCATCGTCGTTTTCAATAGAAAATCGTTTTTCCCTTCTTCTTTGCTGCACTCTATTGAATAAAATACAATGCGCTCTCCTTCCGAAAACCTTAAAATTCAAATTCGTACGTTTTGCGACCGCACAAATATTGGAAACGACAAAAACGCGACCCGGTAGATTACGATGGCGTTTTTCAAAACGTGATTAAAACTTAACGGCAATAAATGGCAAGGAAACAGCATGGAACACGACTTCTTGCGGTTCTGTACTCGCGATAATCGTAGATTTCATAGTAAGCATCGCTAAATAAGGAACGTGAAAAAATTAATGGGCAAGAGTCGAAGTAATTACTTTCCAAGGTTGGGGAATGGGTGTTTGCACAACGATTCATTCAATGGACTTTCAATAGGCCAAACAACGTACATTTTGGTTTAGTTAAAAAAATAACACACACAAAATTACAAAAACAGATACTTTATAAGCACGTAGGTATTTATAATATACCAAAATTGTAGATTTGTAAATTGTTGACTATCTGCCTACAAACAACTTGCATGCTACTTCATTGGGGAATATTTTTATTTTCATATCAATCAAAAAATCTCAATTGTAATTAATGAATTTGAAGTAAAAAAAAAGAAGTCGTATCCAGACCGGCTTGTTTGAGTTCTTCTAAGGCACGTTTCCTCACATGACGTCCTGAAAAGTTGTAAATTCAGACTTTCAGTGAATGTTATTTAGCCCTTTCTGAATAGGAGACAAAATTCATTTTCAAATCTTCATAAAGTTCTTAATTTTCTCGAGTTTAAATGTTACAAATGGACTTCACTTTCAAGAACACTTCCCATTTGTTTTTCTTGGTTAAACACTTGTTATCGAGCTTAAAAAAAACGAGGTTCTGTGCTTAAAACTGTTAATATTTAGCCCGCTCGAGAAGTTTTGGATATAAGAAGTCCTTCATACGATAAGAAACATGTTCCAAATGGATATTCAGAATATTGTTTAGTCCTTATTTGATATTATTCCAGCGAATGGATTCGATTTCCACTTTTATTAAATTCATTTTGACTGAAGTAACAGTTCAAGCAGCGTACCAAGAAGCAAAACTGGTCAGTCCATGAACTAAAAGTATTATCTTACAAGATTTACTGGAAAATTGAAGTTGCGAAAAGTCTTTGGTTTTAATATAATCACAAAATGACTTACGAATATTATATTCCTTGGCTATTAATTGGAAAAAAATACTAATTATTTCTATTAAGATAGGAGTGTAACATGTTCGACAATTGATTAATTAAAAGTCTAATTATGAATATTTCATGTTTTGATTTATAGATTCCATTAAATGAGTACATAAAACTCGATGGGATATACAGTTTTTCCATTAATTTTATGGAAAACATCAATTGCAATGATATATGTTATACAATTTATATGAAATGTGTATTTTATACAGAAAAGTAACATTATGTATCATTTGGATAAAATGCTTTTAACAATCGGACATAGAACATTTTACAGTTTTGTTCCATAGGTATTTTTTCATTTGGATTGTATTGTGTAACACAAGTTTAATCCCTAATAGACAAGCAACAACGTTTGATGTGGGTTCTAAATATGAGATTCGAACAAAAACAACTTTCATGAGTGTGGGCAGACGACACATTTTTATTTATTTGAAATACCCAAACATATGCACAATCAAAAAATCGAAATAGTGTTAAAACAGGTGCACACGGAATTTGTCATGTTGGTTCAATGTTTCATGCTTAAAGGTCAAAAATCTTCTTTAAAAACACATTCTTTCGATTGTTAAACAATCGAGGATCTATAGTTTTAATTAAAAAATACCAGAAAGCCAATCACCGGACTATCCTGATCGGACACAAAGAGAGAAAATTCCTTCGTATGACGTCATACTTGTGTCTGCATCTACTACCCACTTATAACAGGCTCTTTGTGGATTCCTGTTGAATGAGTAAGTGAGTTGAGAGAAAGGGGGAGAAACTGGATATGGAAGTTGTTTTCAACCGAATAATTCTTGTGGTGTTTAAAAGGAGATGTTTCCAAATAGATATGAACTTTTATAATCGATAAACGCTAAGGTGTCTGACCTTTTCGGATAATAATGTTGGCTCTTGTACTACACGCAGAACCGAAACTTCCGTAAATTAATTTTAAAGTTCATAATAAACCCGTTATTGCTTCTAGTCGTAGTAGTTCTAGAATTATTTTTAGACGGATGTTAAAAATAGGAAAAACGCTTTGTCACCGAATCACCACCAATCCATTAATTGAATCCAGAAAATCCAGTTATTTTTTACATCACTACAACACACCTTCGTAATAAGAAAATTCTTTATTTGTCTATTGGAATGCCAAATAAGGAGAGTCAATTCAACCAGTCGAACGGCTTAAATATCAAAGAGCTTTTGTGACCTTCGGTTTTATTGTTTTATTGTTTCTAGCTTATACAGAGTGTTTCTTGTCGAACCATCGAAACGGAAATTTGCGGCTGTTTGACATGCAAGATATACATAAATTAAATTCTCCCTCGGAGATGAGAAAAGGGCAATGGGACTGTCGGACCCAGGCAGCAGTGAAATTTCGACTTTATGACAGCTTAAACAATAGACGAGAAAAGAAGAAATCGACCAGTTTGTGCACTGAATCGTTTATTTTCATTAAGTAGTCGGAAATAACCGTTATCCGTTTACGGGATGTTTTCTTAAGTACGGCTGATTGTTTCAGTAGGTAACAAAAAGCGTTTTTTAAAAACCAATTAGAGAGTAAATGTTAAAAAATGCGCTTCCAGGTAACTAAATCAAGAACATAGAACACACATTCTTATCTTGCGAGATGCGACATTTTCGTGTTGCACCAACTCACGCACACGTTGAACAGTGAAAGTTAATTGTAGCCTTCGCCCTCACATTTCCTAACGTTCGTGCCGTTTTTTTTTTTGCTTCTCACGCCTAATGAGTTATACTTAATTTGGTTATTATCTACCAAGAAATCTGCGAATAATAAAAATCCACTGACCCGAATTAGTATTTCGAAAAACGATTCGACTAACGTACGAAAAGTGTTTTGCACTTGACGATTAGAAAGAAAATATGATGGTCATGGATTGTGCACAATGATCCTGAAATAACACATACTTTTTTAAGTTTTCAAATTTTTCTATACTTACATTGTGTGTTACTGTTCAGTTGAATGCAACAATTTAGAATTTAAACACGAAATTGCCGCTTACTATCTGATCTGAATCCATCAAGAATAGTGATGGAGAATTTTGCACGCAAACATATGTCTTGCATATGAAGTTGCTTCTTGCAAAGAAATTCTACTCAGGACAATCCTATCACACCTTCTACTAATGAGAAACAGAATTGCCAAAGTAGGTGTTACTTTGAAAACATCAGAATGAAGCAAAATACGCCACTGGAGTTCATGTATCTGTTGTTTCTTTAAAATTTATACATATATACGTATAGTGATTGGATTTTTGTTAAATTTTTAAACGAAATGCTATTGTCTAGTTGATAACAGTAAATTGGAGTTTATAAGACGTCCACAAGAGCCTTACATAAGTTACAATTTTGACGAAAAGTGAAAAGTTTCAATTGGCTCGAAGAGTTTTTCATGGGTCTCAAGAAGAAAAAAGAGCCATAGAGAAGCAAGTCGAGAGTGTATGATGGATGAGGGCCAATTTCATTAAAAATCTTAGAAGAAAATTCCGACTACTTTCACTAGAATGAACACTGTAAACAACACCCACTAACAATAATATAGTTGGTACAGTTTGTAACTGTTTGTTCAATGTATTTTATAAAATATACAGAGTGAATTATAATTAGTGTTACAAATTTCAGCAGTGGACTATTTGATTGAAAAGAATGTTATTTCGTTATTGATACAATTTAAAAAAGATTTATTTAATTTTTTTTTGTGATAAAAAAATCGCAATAGATAACTGTTGAAAAGTCCTATATTTCATATTAAATATCTTAACTATAATTTTTGGAAATATTAATAAATTTGAATTTTTGAAATAAATCTTTTACAGTCTGTATTTTCATGATAAAGCATTTCCAGACTATAGTTTCAATAATACTATTTTCGATCAAACAATCCAGTGTTCAAATTTATAACACTAATTATGACTCATCCCGTATAACAATTTCTTTCTTAACATTGCTTTCTCATTCTCATTTGGGAATTTCTTAGATATAGATTAGGTTTTCAATTCCTGAGCATTTGATGAAAATGTTTAAAACCTTTATTCACAACGTTCAATGCAAAAATTTACCTTTGCCCTCAGAAAGACGTTGGCTACAAAGAAATGAACATTCAAACGTCTAATTTTTTATGTAAAGATACTTATATTCCACATTTCCATCGATGAATACTATGGATGGCGCGGACATTAGACTTTCAATTCAACTCACCAAAGAAAAAATACTAAAATGCTGCTAAATAAAGCTAATATTTAAGGCATTTTTCACACTCCTACAATGTTTACACCACTATCATGCTCATGTTAAACTATTGAACTCTATATGTTCATTTAAAACAAACAGCTTGTCTCAATATTTATAAAACGACATATTTGAGTTATTACGTATAACGCAAAATGCGGTCAATGCTATTTTATTATCAATTTATTGTTGTTGCAGCTTTATTGCGGCTGTTTACCGCAACCGCGTTGTATTTATTTAAATTCTACAACTTCCCACGTTATCCGATAGTTTTCAGATGTTTGCCGAACTTTTTATGTTAATTATCATTTAAAATTAGCAGGTTTTTATTTGTAAATTTTTTTAACTGCATTTTAACAATGCAATGGTAAAATATACACTTTCACTTTAAGAAAGCCAGTTTCGTTGACTGGTAAATTAATTGTTTTAATTCATGTTTTATTGTTTGATTATTTACTATTTTTGTAAGAAAGTTATCGTTATACATAAATTTTACGTTAACAATAAAATTAAATTTTTCAACACCGTTTATAGGTGATTTTGGTGATCTCTTAAGCTTAATAGAAACCTACTCACTCAGATCAACAAGCTAAGTAAAACCAGAATCTGCAATGACTATTCTAAAAATGTGCGATGATCATTAACGCATTATGAAGTGATGTTTGGTATTCCTTGTCACAATACCTCCAATAGATTATTAAATTTTTTCCATTTCAATGTTTTTTGTCAATATTTACCAACAAAATGCAATAAACAATTTAATTAATTTCATTCTTTTCAATGGCATTTTAATCCTAAATAGATCGAATCCCATTACTATTGGGATTAATATTACGACCATCAATGGGAAAATTTTCATTAAAGGTACATTATTAGGCCATTACTCAGCAAGGCACAATGCGAATGAATTCTTTTCATATACCATGATTTACTTTGACACTGTAATTACCGATATTTATGATTTGCTCTCGTGTTATTGTTTATTGGAGGCCATAATAGCTAGTAAATTGGCTATAATATTGCATCTAGGCCAATTATCATTATGCGGTTCTCTTCTTGACTTTATGAATAATGCATTTGTAGCGGAAATACGTACGAGGAGTCACAGAAGATGCATTGTTAATTTCTTTTGTTATTACCTGGCCAATATCATAGTGCAAACAACAGAGGTCACGTTTGTTATGTAAGTTTCTAAACCATAAGACTGAGATGAAACTGATTTGACCCTTTTTTGTGCTGTTTATGAATTCATTCGTGAAAATAGAATAGAAGGAAACACCATATAAAAGGGTTTGAATTAATTTTATACCTGTAATCATTCAAGTATCTTTTGTGGAAATGGTTAAAGCAATGGATTATAAATAAGGTAACTGTCAATTAAATGTTATCCTGAAAGTTGTATTATATTTCAAATATTGTATAGTAAACCAACAATTTAACATATAGTTAAAGCAAATATCCAAAGGTGTTAAATCTCCGGAGATAGGAAGATAATTATTCAATATTTCTAATGACAATAAATAAATGAATAAACGAGTATTTGGCGCGCGAAGGCCTTTTAAGTGGCACGAGGAAGGCGTAAGTGGCACACTAAAAGAATGACAAATCAGAAAAAAAAAGGAAGCACGACTCAAAATCTAGGTGACATACTGGTCACCCTTAATTGATTTTTCTTCAAAAAGTGACAGATTTCTATAAATCACTTTCAAAACGTTGATCTGTGTTATAGAAAAGATTTACTTAGGACCAAGAAAATTCTCCTTCAACAATGGACAAGAGGAAGTTCAATTCAAGGTAAATGAATAACCATTAACATTAAAAATAGATGCAATGATTACTGCAGTATCATTTGTACAATAAATTGTTAGTTTCAGTACATGTGACACCACAGTTTCGTTTATTCGCAAAACCATTAGACTGAGCTTCCGTCAGTTTCTTCTTACGTTAAAACAATCTTATAAACAGGTAGGCGAACACCTTTTCTTCAAACACGTCACAAACTGGTGTTGCAAATCTTCAATACCTGGAATCGATAAATTTGGTACTGCACAAACACTTTTATGTACAATTGCAAGTCGTCCCCGTGACCATTATACTATACTTGTACTCATATTTTGTTTTGTTGACACGGAAATGTTATGAGGTAAACATGTTAATATCAACTTTTGCAGGAGATGTACATATAATGGTTTCTACGAATTGGCCACGATTAACTTCAACTTTTATTAAACATCTAATCTTGTTAAAGCATAATAATGAAATGGTATGCATTGGCATACATGACTATAAAAGCAACAAACGTGAACCGATAGAAAAAAATGTCAACGTCAAAAAAATATAAGATTTTTTAAAGAAATAACTAAAAACTGCTCTAATTACCAGACATGTCTTGCATGCAACTTTAGAACAGTTGGCTAATGTTCAAGTTAGAGGATTACAACTCAGAATATTATCAGTAACTTTATATCGTCTTTTTTTTTCCAGTTAAAGTAGGAGAAATAAATTAAACCAAAAGTATGAATAGTTCTTAATATTCAATTCAATTCTTGAGTAGTATGTAAAACTGTATTCTAAACTAAGGAAATTTCACAATGAATTTCCATATTATTTTACTATTTACGGCGCTCTGAAGAAAACAAATTCCGATTTTAAATTTTTCAAATTGATTTAAATTAGCTCATTCAAGATTTTACTTATTTTCTTCCAATGAATTTTTACCTTGACCCGACCATTTATATCCACTTTTATAACCGGTTTTGTGGTGAATTGTAAATAAATTATTAAACATCGTCACAAAACGATTATTTCTTCACGATTTCAATATCAATTTTTCTTATTGATCCAAGGAATTATTGATTATCTTTCGACACATAAAGCTCATTAAAGAAATGTACAAAATATGACGTTTTGGGGGCCAAATGAAAAAAGTACTCAGGCCGATTATAATTTAGATAAACGTTCTTACAGCTGGCCAGACCCAAGTACTCGTTAACGTAACAGTATTTTTTTTATCATCAATTATTGGTCGAGAGGTTAATATGTTTTTATTTATATTGCAAACACCAACTGCACATTTCCTCATTATCGATTGTGGATTTGCTTTATCAAGAAATTGAAAAAGTGACACTCGAAAGTAAAATGGTGGCATTGCACCATTAAAAAACTCTAGATGTGGCGAGTTGAGCGAAATGAAACATGGCCAACTCCTTGTGGAACAACAGCTGTTGTAAAGTTATCTGAATTATTTAATCGAATTGCCACTGCAGATGTAACCTGGGTATATTTATATGATCCAGAGACTAAACAACAATCAATGAAACATACGTGTATGAACGAATGGTAGGAGAGCACGAAACTTAATATATGTATATGGTTCATTAAAAAAAGGATACCATGAAATAAAAATATTTTAAACATTTATTTGGGCAAGTCCTCCCAGCTTTAGGTGAGTTTATTAAAAATTAAATTATCATTATCTAGAAGCATGAAATGCTTTTCTCTGAAACGCCCTTTGATCTATATGTCGCAGGGATATGCTCACAACAGGTATTTGATCAAATCTCTTAGGGATTTGATGAAATTCCTAGGAGGTAAGAACAAAGATTTGATCAAGTCTCTAGATGATTTGATCAAAACCCTGTTTTGACCATGTCACTGCGACATATACAAAAGTCACGTAAAGCTTTAAGATCGAAATTTTCAAAATAAGTGGCCACTAGGCAAAACGATTTATATCACAATACCTACCTGCAACCTCTCTATAACATAATACTATTCTCTTCAACAAAACCCATTCTAAATTTCGTACCCTCGCTTGTCAGCAGTTTCTATAACGCTAAAATATATTTTGCATCACATACATACATACAGATTTTTTGGAATAATCAAAAATAGGCTAGACATAAACTTTTACTTCGAGGGGTAGTATATGAAAAACTATCTGAATTTTCATAATGAACAAACATGAAAATTATGAAACATAAGGAGAAAACAGCAGCTGCAAAAAATCATTTCATAAACATTATAAAGCCAACAAACGATAAAACAGGAAGTCCGCATTGGATTTAGAATGCAAATTTGTCACGGATCATGGATTTAAACCCGGTAAATCGTTACAGTACAAGCAATTTTATCAATCAACAATATGTGCCCGGAAAATTATTGTGTTCTCCCTGCTTTCCCCTTACATGCTTGTGAATAGGTTCTTATTGATTTTTAGTGGTGTTCACAAAGTGAATTTTTTTGTCCTATTACAAACAGGAAATACATAAATCGATGTGTTTTGTATGAGGGGCTTCATCTATTGACGCCACTAGTCTTTTTTCAATCTAGAAAAAGAAATTGCAATTTCATTTTTTAAATTTATTGACGGCAGTCGGCTGACGTTGAAAATTGAATTCGATCGGATCAAACGGATTCGACGTACGACACAGAGAAAAGTGAAGGGGGGGGACTCCATGTTTAACTTCTTTAGGTTTCCGAAACCTTATGAAGGCCTTGTAGTTGGGGTATGAAGAGTAAACAAAGCTGATACACTGTACCCCATTATTGAATACATACACTTTAGTCGAACGATGTTTTGTAAAGGAGAGATTTTTTTCTAGAGGAAGAAGGGGGACATTTTGATTCATTCCTCTCGGCTTTGGACGGTTCACTTGCAATTCATTTTTCTTAGACCATTGACTCTGTAAAAAGCGGGACGTTGTTTAGAGCAAAATGACAAGAAATATTATGCGAGATAAATAGAAATTTGTTACGTTTCACTGGAATTAACTACGAGATATTACTGTTAAGAGTTTCTCTGATTTATGAGTTCTGATCGAAAGATATTCAATGTGGGAATTACGTATATTTCTAACATTAAATATATTAACTGAATAAAAGTCCACGACTAAACGGAAAATTAGCTTTTAGTATTGCTTATGTCAAGATTACAGATTTCTTTCAACTTAAGTTGTTGTAGGTATGTATTGCAATAATGCTCAGAAACAAATATAACTTTTTCAATTTTTTTTGCTACATCAATGTTACCTTGACTGAATCAAAAATAAAAAGATCGATGACTTTACAGTAGACTTAGAGGGTGGCAGAATATCCCATTTAAATTGTGAACTCTATTTAGAGTTTGAGTCATGATGAATATTATAAAAGTTATAGATTCCGATGTCTCTTTGACTTACGTGGGTACCTTAATAGATACCTGTCTATTTATGGGATTTTGGTTTGTTGCTTCAAATATAGTACTTGATTATGTAGAGAAATGAGATTTCGCTTGTGTACCAGACTCCGTCCTAAATAAACACACCGCATTTTATTGAGCGAAGCGCCTAAAGTCACTGTTGCTCCCTGTGTACAATAAGGTACAAACGTAGCTTTAAAAAAGCGTAATCTCTTTTATGTCGTTTTTCCCTCCTCCTTGGTTCTTCGTTGTTTACCTAGAATTACCAGTTCTGTCACAATAGCATTCAGTTTGCCAAAGGACAGTGAACCCTTTTTAGTTGAAAATTCCATTTTGGGTACATAACCCTAACGTCACTGCAACCCTTAAACAGGAACCTAATTGTCACAGGGTATTGACCTTTCTTAGTTGGAAAAATTAATAAATATCCCATGACGTTAATTAATTTAATTTTATTTTTTTAATATCATTAAACTGTTCAATAAGCGAATTAGAGAGATAAGAAAATGACAAAGATTAGAAATTGGGAGGATATAAATAAACAAGAACAAGATTTTATTATTTGAAATGTAGGTTAGATAAGAAAATTATCGAAGGTTTTCTCAGGGAAGACATAAAATCTCAGTTATATTTATATAAAATTTATTTGATTTTATGTCAATTTGCTTTTCAAATTTCTTAGGAAACGAAAATATATTTAAGAGCTTTCTTCTTCCTCGATAAATTCACATTAAATTAGCAACAATTTTAATAAATAATAAATTAATGGTTTCAGAAATAAAATTTTATGCTTTTCTTAGATTTTGAACAGGGTTGCTCATTAAGAACTCAAAACTTCACGGAATTTATTTTGTTTGAAAAATTATCAAAAAAAACATTCTGAACTGAATAGATACACAGTTTTTTGATTTTGTACAACTTCATAAAAAAGTTTAAAACGGGTTAAATTTGGTGAACGTGCAATCCATTCCAAAAGTTTCTTCCTTTTAATCTAATATTTCGAAAACATCAACATCCAGGGATCGTTTTACATACGGTGTAGAGTAAGGTAGATTTTCAATTTTGTTAGGAAACTACTTGTTTGAAATATTATTCTATCGAATTCCATATTTTAGAAAATAAAGTGGCTTGTATGCTGCTGTAACATGAAGATAGACTGTTCGCGTGTGTTCCAAAAAGTTAGTGATAATAAACATTTTAGCAAAAGAGCAAAATTTGGACTTTTTAATAACAATATCCCAGCTACAACCATCGTAGTCTGCAGATTGTAATCCATTTGAGATTTCGCTATAAAACGCCTTTAGTGTTTTCTTTATCTATAGCCAGGAAGTTAATTTTTTCTTGGCTTTGATAATTTATACATAAAAACGACAATTCCGTCAAATAAGAAAAATATGTATTAAATAAAAAAACGGAAAAACTTTTCAAAATACATTTGTTAAGCTCTTCCTGGTAAAACGAACAACAAAGAAAAGCAAAGAAAATTATAATAAATAAAGGCAGACAGGGAAAACGACCAATAACATGACGCATTCATTAACATGTTCTTTGATTACGAATGCAAAAGAACGATATTTAAACGTTGCTTTATCGAAAAGGTCACTAACATTTGCAATGTTTCAAAGTTCGTGACCTCTTCTTTCCAATCGACAAAAAGAAACCGCTTCCTTTTGCCGTGCCCCAAATTTTAAAGATATTCCTTGTTTTCTTTACCAGTTATCCAGCACCTCTAAAAAAATCCATGAGAAAGTTCGGGTTTACTTTCACTCGAGTCTTTTCTTGTTTGTTAATTTATTGGCTCGTCTAACCCACGAAACCGAATTGAGTATTAGGTTTGTGTAGGGCCCGCTGTCGGATTTGCATGACACGACTGGCATTTTAATGGATTCTCTCATTCCTTTTTTTTTTCAAACACTACAACTCAAATTCAAAACTTGCGCCTGATCTCAAATTCATCACTTGCTAAAACACCATATTTATTAAAAATGGGTTTTTAGAGAAAAAAAAATGTCCCTTGGGATTTAAAAGAACCATGTTACCAGAAACGTTACCATCCAGATTGGATAACGATCTGCGCAGCCCGAATAATAATACACATCAATTACCAAGAACAAGAGCTAGTTTATGTTTGTCACCTACTACTACAGATGGTGCTTTTGCATTGGATAATAAAAGAAGAAGTTGGTGTGGCACTTCTTCCAATGGAGGTCCTTTACCTCCCTTTTTAAGAAGATATGGAGAGTTGGGTCATGTGAAACCACGGTAAGAATTGGTATCTTTTCAGGGCATCAAATTGTCGCTCCCTCCCATATTCACAGTTATTTATATTCAAATGTGTTCATGGTATTATCGATTTTAATCTCAACTTGTAAACGGTCTTCTTTACATGAGGGAGAAAAATCACTTGCCTCATCTCGTTTTTTTTTCTCTCTCTCTCGCGTTAGGAAACGGAGCATGAACGTAAAACAGATGGTCTCCTTTATTTTTGTCATTATGATTTATCCGGAACGATTGTTATTTGGATTTAGTTCGTTAAACATAGAAAGTTTCAAGTTTGCAAATACGATATCCTAATTATCACTGTTTCTAATGGTAGTTGCTGACAGTTTGCATACAATTGGTATATTTTTCGCAATATGACACCCAACAGCCTTACGTCTGTTATTTTGCATAATATCCTTGACCTTTTTAACAGTCTCAACATTTGGACTACGATTAAAATATTAAAGATAAAAATCCCGATGTTTCCCATTTCAATTTTTAACTTCCATTGCTTCAAACGGCAATTTCAGCAGCTAAAAGAGGTTATAATCTATTTGAATTGACGCTATCGCAATATCGATCTTGCCCAATGCAATACCTTTTAAGCCAAGAAACAGATGTGGTAAAAATCTAAGAATGTCTTAAGTGTCTCTGCAGAAAAATTAGAGTGAAACTTGAATGACAAGAAAACGGATCTTCCCGTAATTTAACAATTTAGGAACGTTTACAAGGGCTATGCGATAAATATCTGTATCAAAAAGAAAATATTCTTTTAGTATCACAGCTCACTATAATAGGGTATTCCAAAAGTCTAGATTAATCGCTCGAGAGATGAATAGGGAATTAAAAACAAGAAAAAAAAAATTATACAAACATATGTCAAAAATGCATTGTTTTTTAGTTTTCGCAAATTTTTATATTAAAATTTCAAATTGCTTTGCCTTCGAATTTTGTTATTAAAATTGAAACAAGCTGATTTTTATGACTTTCAAAACACAATTAAAGGCAAATAAAGGTTACGGTGACGAACTGTGTGGTCCTAATCTCCGCTAAGGGATATTAAGTGGGCTGTACTTTCATACGGTGCATTCTGGGTAGTGCTAAAGCAACCCGCAATATTTATTTGACTTTAGTTGTGTGTTGAAATTCATAAAAACCATCTTGTTTCAATTTGGACAAAAAAAATCAAGGGCAAAGCAATTTAAAATTTTAACATAAAAATGGCGATAAATCAAAAACAATGCATTTTTGGACCTATGTTTATATCAATTTTCTTTGATGTTTTTGGTTTCCCATTCATCTCCCTCGCGGTTGATCTCGGTTTTCAGGACATCCTGTATATTCGTTTGAAATAGTCACTGTAAAAGTGATGAAATTAAGATTAGTAATTATACAGTGTGTCCCAGGATAGATGTAACAAGAGGTGAAATGGACAAAAAAGTTTTGAATTTTTGAATGCCCTTTGGGGGATGAGTTCTGCTTGTTATAAAAGCATTGTGTACAAAAAATGAGTTGATTCCGTGATATACAGGGAGTTTTATAAACAAATTTGTAAAAATCATTACCAATAAAGTGCCTTTATTTTTCAAGATACGAAGAAATTCCACTAAACAAAGTTGTTCAGAATCACTATTTGGGCCCCTATACCAAATTTGAAAACCCTCGGCCAACTATGATTTTTAATTTTTTTTTTCTGACTTTTTTTAAGATGCTAGCTTTTATGCATCAAATTCGACTTAAAATTATTAAGAAAAGTTTCTTAGAATCAACATCTAGTCCCATAGACCTAATTTCAAAACCTTTCAACACCACACATTTACTTTTTTATAATACTGTCTTCAAGCATTAATTCGAAAATTAGGATTTTCAGATGAAACACCACTATTGGTTGATTTTTTGACACAAATTTTGACACTTTTTGTCATTTCTCTCTTAAGTTCATTAACTAAGTGCATTAAAAAAGTTAATTAAGTAATTAATTAATTAAATAAANATTTTTAAATTCTGCTTCAAATTCTGAGTATGTTTCATATAACATGTCCAATATCTAACTTCAATAGTTACCGAGAAATTAACGATTGAAAATACATATGAATATATCGTCGGTCCACTGCCAAAGTCACGAATGTGAAAATTTTCAGTTTTAAGAAAATGAAGGTTGAATATTCCCATCTGTCATAAAACAAATAAAAAAAAAATTAAAAAAACAACGTAGGGTAAGTTGTAGTTGAAGTACACATTTGTGATTTTGTCAATAAAAACTTTGAAGATTTTTACATCCACTAGTACACTTAGGTGAAATACGCCAAATTTGCACATTCGTGTCTTTGGCAGTGGACCGACGATATGTATTTATATGTTTGATACCTATATATCAAACGTAAACTAGCCATCAATGTATAGATATATTCATACAATGTAATTTCAATCGTTAATTTTTCGGTAACTATTGAAGTTAGATATTGGACATGTTATATGAAACATACTCAGAATTTGAAGCAGAATTCAAAAATGAAATAAAAAATAGGTGTTTCCATTTGAAACAAAAATGTTGGAATAGCTGGGGATTAGGGGGTTGATAATTAAAAACAGTGGGCGCCGGAAAAAAACACGCCAGAATTAGAAACAATTTACATATTTTAATGTTTTTACAAAAAACTGAAAGTAACAAAGTTATTAATTTTATTCTATTCTTTTGAATAACCGTATATAATAAAAGGAAAAGAAATCAGTAGTACTGATCTGTTGAATTCATATAGTAAGAAACTCACAATTGCAAAACTCATAGAAATAAATAAATCAAATTGTATTGAAATAGCCTAAACTTTAAAGCAGCCAGCTTCATTAAAAAACACATGACAATTGCAAACATGATATCAGAATAAAAAAATTACTAGATGCCTCTAAAGAAATTCTTTGTGTGTCATTCTTTGTATTCGCATATCAAAGTTCATATTTCAAAAAAAGAAAAAAGATAAAATATGGCTTATCAAAAAACGACTCTTGTGAAACAAGAAGAAAGTTTTTACTGCATATAATAATATATCAGTAGAGGGACATTTACTGAGACACTAGGTAATTACGTTCAAATTAGGAACAATAAACAATTCTTGATCGTTATTTTATATAATTTGTTTGTCTAATTAATGTGATTATTTTTAGCAAACATGTTAATTTATGTGGGGCCTTAAAACGTTGCCCCAACAATAATAATCCTCTTTTAATGACGAAACCTTTCGTAAGACTTGTGAGTTGAAAGTTCCTATAATTCATGAAAAATGGTTGCACAAAAGAAAGTACACTATTATTATTCCAAGCGCTTTCTTTCACTGTCAATCCGGCCTAGATGTAGATGACTAGACTGCTCGTAAACGTCTTCTGTCTGTAAAGTACAGTTTGTAAACTTGGCCCAAAGCCAAGAAGCGTAAGGAAATATTCAGTTAACTTCAAACGTGTCTCATCAATAATCTTGCGAATTCAGTTCCCGTTACAATAAACTCTCCTCTTTGTAAAAGTCAAATTTTTGGGTTGTCACAATTAATAAGAACGCGATAAAAATGCAGAAACTCCCTTTATATCGGTTGTCATGATCACAGGCTCATCAATAAGCCTTTTTGAAGGACGCAAAAGCCTTTTAATGCCATTAATAAAATGTTGTGACAGACCAATCTTACCAAATGTCGTCTCCAATTCTGCGTTCCTATTGATTTTTGTCTAATGTTCGAAAATCGGGTCGCACACAGTAGAAAACGAGCGGATGTTAAGAAAAGGGGCCATATTGTAGGGATCTTTGATGTGGAATCAATGATCCTGCTAAGAGAAGTTTTATTTATATATCTAATTATTATTTTTAAACAGTAATTAATGATGGAAAAAGTACAAAAATTGTAAAAGAGTTGCAGCTAATATCTAAAATTCATATCTAGACATCTACATACTATGTCATAAAATCATTGTAAAATTTTTCAAAAAAATGTCTCCTTAATCATTAACACAAATTCTATAACACGTATACCTCATATACTACGTTAACAAATCTATTTCCTCACTTACTAGATCTGGGATAGTAAGGAGTCGGTTAAGCAATAGAAGCCACTAAAAGCTCCGATCGTCTAAATATACAGGGTGTTTCCTAATTGTGGTGACAAAAGCCTAGGGGACAGTCGTCTCAGCAAAATATGAAAAAAATTCATATGAACATGGGTCCGAAAATGCTTCGTTTCCGAGATACAGGGTGTTAAAGTGTAAGAAAAATGAACAGTTTTTATTTTTTAATTCACAAACGGCTTAAGATTTTTTAACGAAATTTGGTATACGTGTTTACCATATTGGTAGGTTTAATCCGAAAAATTGCCAACTTTAACCATTCATCAGTGATGGAGATCTGGGTGTCCTTTTTACTCACACAAAATTGTAGTGACAGATGACACTCTTACCTCCGTCACTGATGAATGGTTAAAGTTGGCAATTTTTCGGATTAAACCTACCGATATGGTAAACACGTATACCAAATTTCGTTAAAAAATCTTAAGCCGTTTGTGAATTAAAAAATAAAAACTGTTCATTTTTCTTACACTTTAACACCCTGTATCTCGGAAACGAAGCATTTTCGGACCCATGTTCATATGAATTTTTTTCATATTTTGCTGAGACGACTGTCCCGTAGGCTTTTGTCACCACAATTAGGAAACACCCTGTATATACTCATAATACATGAAACGACAAAATTCAAATACAATATCCTCCTGCAAAATGGAATACTATTTTATGTTAAAGTTTAGTGCGAAATTTAAGGCGAGATATCAAAAACTGTGAAGCGCGAACGTGATAATGTACTGATAAGGAAACGCTTTTCCGCGTTTGAAGTTCGGTCGAATAAAATGTAGAAACAAATCCAATTTGAAACGAATCCAATACGAGCAATATTTATTATTAAATTTGAAAATGGCTTTCAAATTGACTTTTAAATGGCATAGCTCTTAAATCAAATAACACAGAGAAAGTCGTCCTCTCTACGGATCCAAAAGGTTCGTAGAAATACTATTGTTGAATGCAAAATACAGAAAAATAACATACATGGGCAAAAGAAAATATTGATTGACTTATTATCGGAGGTGTTTGGGTATCAACAAACTGTAAAAATCAGTGTTCGTGTTGATTTCTAGAAACTCTGCTAGTTTATAGTAGTCTGGAATATTGTATCTTTTCATCTTCCAAAAAGTTCATTTCAAACATTGAAAAAATATTCTAGATTCACGAAAACGCGACACGGAGCATACCAAATACGAATGTCGGTCTGTTGGTAACAATGAAAAGTAGATTCTCCAAAAGGATAACGGCCCTAAAACAAATTACTTGACGTTAACTCCATAGAAAGTATATGAACATGCTTTAGGCTTAGCCCAGTACAAATAGAAACAACAGAGCAACTTTTGATAAAAAATTAAGGTAGTTCAAAGATGTTTTCAGCAAAGTTTTCTTAAGTGACACCTACAGCAAATACATAGAACATATCGAACATATGGAATATATAGAGAACATGTCATTTAAGATCGCAACATTTTGAAGAAACTTTCGCTATTTTCAAACCGTATATGTATATCAACTGTCCAATTTACAATTAAAATTAATTAAATGGAAATTATATAATTATATGCTGTGCGAACTATCCAATATGAACTTTTACAGACATGACAATTTTAAATTATCCAAGGAGAAACTAGAAGTTATCCAGACAAGCAAGTATCTGTCTAAAAAGCAATTTGTATTTCTTTCCAAGATAAACTCAGAACACGAAAATTCCTGAACTGTCTATAGAGTTATCCTCAAGACTTTTGCCAGAATTTGGCTACATCAATACTCTACAAGAGTAAGAGACAGCAATTCGTGTAGCAATTTGCCTCAAATTACTTAAAACAAATAAAGTTTTCCTCCAAATTCTTTGTTGTCAGTTTTTTATTATTTTTTTATTTTTGCCACAATTATATTCCTTTTAGATTTGTGAATGAATTTTTAAAGATTTTTATATAATTTTTTATACAACGATTATTACATATACATATTTTCATTTCTCAAAAGACTTTTATTAACATTACATTACAAAAGCCTTGGCTTAAAGGAGACAATTAAACAAAAGCTATGTATGATTCATCCTGCATTTCCCATCTAAAATCCGTTCATAGTTTCGAAACAATCCTTTGGAGTAATTGAATTTCGTAAACAGGGGCTATTTGTGACGAGCATATTTCGTTCGGCAATTAAAAAAAAATCCCCTCATACGTCTGTGCAATACACGAACCAAAATTCCACTCTGTTTGCGGCTTTATTAAATTTAATACACAGTTTCGCCCTAACGGAATATCCAAATATAACATTTCATTTTGATTAAAATAAATAAATATTTCCAAAAGCCCTTTTTAGGTGGTCGTTTCCAGACTGCAACAAGAAAAAAAAATAAGATTTCTTTTTTGAGATGTTCTCAAATAAAATTTCTGTTTACACCCTCACTCTTGTATTTAATAACGAAAATGTTTGAAAATTTTACAGCAACGCACCCATGGGACGGTTGGAATTAAAATTACGTATGGTTTTGAGCTTTGTTTGAACTTTTATTTCTAAACTGGGGACTGATGATGATTTCAAAATATAAAGCGTTGCAAATCCCTTTGTGAATTGCCGGTATTTATTTTACATAAACGTAAAAAAGAGAAGAAATTTGTTTAAACATCAGATTTTGTAATATTCTATAGTTAACCATATTCTTGAACATAAAACTTTGATATTTAATGTATGTCAAGGATTCTTCATTTACCAGTTTCTGCATAAGTATGAGGCAGATGGAAGGTGTCCTTCTTCCAAAATGCTTATGGGTGGTAATCTGATGGTCATTTTTAGGAGAGGGTCCATCAAGATATTCCAAAACTATTACTAACGTTGTATTGACCAATTTTGAATATTTCAAAAAAATACGTTTTCTCCAACGATTCAATCGCTTACAGTGCTCAACAACATTAATGAATTGTGTGTTTTGCGATCAGAATTATTCAGAAATAGTTAGAGGTAGCTATTCTTATTACTATTATCATATTATTTTTCATCATAATCTCTTAAACTTACAGTTCCAATAATAGTTTTCAAAAATATTAGGTTGGGAAAACAGTTTTTCGATTAATCAAACTGTGTTCGCATATTCCTTCGTTAACCTCAGTCCAATTTGGATTGTCTACGTATCAATCGAAACTATTATTGGCTTCCAATTTACAAATTATATTGTTTCATTGGGGAATTGACTGTAAAAATATTAACGTTTAATATGATCTCTGAAAAAATCCATTTACGGCATTCTGTGCTTTATGAACTCCAACTTGGGCTATACGGAAGATGATAAAAATTTGTGGGCTATTTTTGGACTATTCTAAGACATACTTTATTATTTAAAGGTGTATCATTTAAACGTGATTCATAAAGTTAAAAAATATAAAAGAACCTTACCTACCCTATCCTTCGAAAATCTAATTTTTCTTATATTCACTTGAAAATAAACAAATTTCGATGTTTTAAGAATCAAATCGTAACTTTTCAGTCGAATTTACCTGTTTCCAAGCTGATTTATTAACAGTATTAGTGAAAACTACAGATTTAGATTCAAAAATTTTCTTAAAAAACGACAAAACACTCTTGCCAACTTAATATTATATCTAAATAATTTTTGATTTTTTAAAGCAAAAAATTGCAAACGTCTAATTCTATACTTTATTCTACCTTTTTGCGTTAGCATCGCATATATCACCCACACATTAAAAATATCTCTTGATGACGCAGATCACTCTACAGTTTCCGAGTTTTTCTTTTTGTTCACTGAGGCTCGTTTAATGTGTTATCAATATCGTTGGACTATTTCCGTTTATCAGTGACATTCATTTCAAAATCGAAAATTCCCTGCAATATTTGATGAGTTTAGAAAGCCGGATGAGAATTTATTCTGACTAATGAGGGGAAACATGAATCTTCAAATTTTTGTTCGTAACAATAAATAACATTAAAAAAAGCAATGCATAAAAAAAAGTTGAAAACCGTACTATCGACCAAAAAGATATCATGGTCAATAGTTTTTGGGAATTCGCAAAGTTCAATTCCATATTGAATTGAATAGAACACAGCCACATTGGTTACAAAAAAAAAGAGAGATGTCATCATGACAATGCATCAATTTATTGCTTCGTAGTGGTCAACATAAAACTGATTGAATTAGGCCACGAATTGCTGTCTCATCTAACCTATTCTACAAATAAGACCTCTTGCGATTTGGATTTCTAAAAAGCGACCTAGCGGTTTACGTAAAACTACGCAGTCATTGTCAAAATATAAGAGAGTTCGACGTCAAATAATACATAGTTTTTTATAGTGATTGAAATTTTAGTATTGTTAGACGAAATTTACCTCAGCTAAACAAAGGTGATTTTGAGAAATTAGATAAGAAATTCCTTAACGTATCAAAGAACCCTCGTATACCAATTTTAAGACTGCCTATTGTATTCTTAGGTAGACCTCACCTTGTGACTTGAACTCAATTTTATTGAATTTTACCAGTGAATCGCATATATTTAAAATATTTAACTGAAAATATTCATGTAACAACTGTATAAATTATTATGAATATTCGATGAACCATAAACCGGTTCCTATAAAATAGCGTGCAACCAGTTTATTATAGGATATTATCTCTGGCACCTGTTACGTGAACTCTAGCATGAAATTTTCATGTCTCAAAATTACATTGAGCCAGAGAGTTTTCTATCGAAATTGTCTCACACTTGCCATCAATCAAACTACGTTTCGCCTGAATTATTTATGACAATATTAAGTTTGAAAATATTAAATTGATGATAATTTAAAGGAAAAAAATATATATATATATATATATAAAAATGAAGTCCAAAAATATATAGGTACCAACTTAAAAGCTGGTTATTACTGTAATAAGCTGGAGGTGATAAAAAGTAATGCACTTATCCGCTTCTTGCTATTAGATTAGTGGTTATTATTCCATTTATTATGCTTTAAATCTCAAAAGAACTTAACGTTTAAACTGGAACCGTTTTTAACAGTGCTCTAAATAACGCCCCGAGTCACACAATCGTCACATTAAAATTATTATTACGTCCGGGAATATGAGAGGAATTTTAAAATATCTCCTCACACTTATTACAACATAAATCTTAAATCAACTTTCTTCCTTCATTGTCTCGCTATTCGGGGCAAGCGGCGGTCTTCTTTGTTTCAACGGCCAAGTGTTTTTAATACAAACAGTAGGAACGAATGGAATGAGGATAGTTCCATTATGCGATTTTTTTTTTTTTGCTCGACAAAATAAATATTTTTCCATTAAAATCCAGTTTTATTTAGACTTTTTAACTTTTAATTTGTTTGTTATACTTGTGAATGTTTCTAATTACTTCATCGTATAATAAACGATTGTCTTTACCCCACAAAAAGTCCAAATGATTAAAGTTCGTGTACGGAACTTTAAATATATGTTTAACATTCGGTAATTGTGAAGCAACATCCCTAGTTAGTCTCTAAAAATTAATTTAAGTACATATATATCTTTCACCATAAATGGTCTCACTCACCAAGTGGTTTATCACATTGTCACTTTCACCAAAATACAATATAATTGGAACTGTAACTTTACTTAAATCGTAGATGTTATGTGAGGTGACAGCAGAGATATTCTCATTAAATGGTGCGAACAGCCCTTAAACAATTACGTTAACGTTTCCGCAATTTATCGAACATATCTCAATTACCTGTAGCAGTTCCTTGAGCGTAATGCTTAGCTTGTTTCGTTGCCATTCCAGCTGGAAAATTTGACAAAATCTTCAATGCAAATTCCTGAAATTTTATATTAAATTAAATTAATTTCATTACGTTACACATATACCTTATCAGGCATTTGTTCTTCAGACATGCCACAAATTTTAAAAAGTAAATTGCACATTGGCTTAAATTCGCATAACATCCTAAACATTGGCTGAGTGGATACATCTAGTATTTCATACCATCCAAGTAAGTCTGCAATCTACGTAAAATAGTTATGAATTAATATTAACATTGAATTTCAAATATAATAAATTCTTTGTACTTTGAAAAGTTGAGGAAACCTGTTTAGGACATTGAAAATCTCACTGGTTATGTTATACATATCAGTAACGGGTGCAAAAGCGTTCATAAGCAAGATTTTGTCGTTGTATTCGGGCTTTAATGACCCCATTACAAGAAATGAAGTTACCCCCTGGGAAAATCCTATATAAGAGATTTTATTTTGGTCGGTTTTTCCTAAAACATAGTCTATCGCAGCTGGTAAGTCGAAAACACCAATGTCATGATAACTAAAAATTTATGGCATTTATGAATTATGTTAATTAACTTTTAATTGATTACCTGTAATTAAAGAACTTTTCCTTGTCATTTTGAGGATCCAACTTAATGTGACTTCGAGAATACGTGTTTCCCCTAGTGTTGCCTAACCAAACGTCGTATCCGGCATCGGCTAGCATGAAACCTACTGCTTTTTTAGGACCCAAAATTACCCAATCAATTGAACTGAAAAGCAAACCTAAAAAAAAGATTAAATTTAGTAGGAATTTTGCAGGGTTGTTGCTTAAAAAATAATTTCGTTTTTGTATAAATAAAAAAATCACTAATGCCATATAACACCACCTGAAATGTTACCCGATTTGTGTGAACTTTGCTGTTATCACAACAAAGCACCAAAATCTTTTCTGTTGATCATCACTACATTTGTTGCATTTAAAAACGGATTAGAAAGCAAGGATTTCCAGTTGGCGGAAAAACAACAGAACTTGTGTCCCTTGAGTCAAAAAACTAAAATAACCCAATCCAATAGTAAAGCTAATGGTCTAACCGTGCATTAGAAACACCACTGGCTTGTTTTTCAATGGAGGGCTTTTTGGAGAACCTGGAATACGATGAATTGTTAAAATATATCCGTCTTCTGTTTGAACCTGATGCGCTTCCAGGGTATATCCATGACTTTCTACGAAACTTGTCTTAAAAATATAATTATAACTAAGAATTATTTTATAAAAATATTTATTATTTACTTACTATATTGCCAATTTTTGGTTCTATATAATTTTTAGGCACAAAAAATTTCCATCGATAAATTATTACAAAAATAACAATTGAGAGTGCAAATGCTTTTAACGACATTCTACTTTTGTTCTTAATTTATCTATATTTTATCATTAACAATGTTCGGTTGAACTTTCAATTGGTGCTCATTTAATATTTATGATTTGACGAAATCCTGCGCACATTTCAACTCAGTTTTATTAAAAGAATTTCTGATAAATATTCCAAATGATTAAACAAATAACAAATAATCATATTTTCTTTACAGAAATGACTCTTTCCTTGAACCCTATCTTCAACAATTAAACGACCGTCATAGTCCTCCAAATGAAGCACCCACTCCTTCACCACCTCCATTGAGGACAATTGCACCACCACCAGCAATTCCATCTTCAAGGTCTGATTCTCGAGAATCCCTAATTTCATCTAATGGAGGCTCAGATGCAAGCAGTGAAAGAAGTGAAGAAGAAGGTTGGATCATTTTTCAATAATTTAATAAAATTCTTATTTTTTCATTTTTCATTAGGTTATGGAGCGACATGTGATATTAGTCTTATGGAGCGATTAGTGTTATCTCATCCCATATGGTTTTTGCCGGGTATTCAGCGGGCTGGTGCGTTTCATTTGCTCCAAGGCAAAGAAGAGGGATGTTTCGTGGTACGAAAATCATCTCAATCAGATACGATGGCTCTTTCTGTACGACTTCCACCTGATAAAGGTAAATAAATTGATTTTAAAATTGAATAGACATTAATTAAATGTTTTTTCTTAGGTCCATATATTGAACATTATTTGGTTCACAGTTCGGAAGGACGATTAGGCCTGGAGACAAGCGAAAATCGATTTGTCGATATGGCGGCATTAATTGCACATTACGCAAGCTGTTGCGATGAATTGCCGGTTCAGTTAACTTTACCCAAAGCTATCAGAGAATCGAAGAGTAGGCAACAATTGTCTTCATTAGCTTTACTCGGACAAGTAAATTGAAGCAGTTTATTTAAAGCTAGTATCTAACATAGTATTGTGTTAAAGGAATTTTGGAGTTATAGTCCACCACCATCAGCTGCTTCTAGTCCTGATACTGATCTAGTTTTAAATTTAAATCCTTTGATGAGTACGTTTAAGCAAGCTGAACCATCCACACCAGTGCAATCAAAACCTACAAGGCCAAACACGTTAAATCTGCTGAGTAAAAATGATCCGAACAATAGTGATATTATGAGAAGCATGACATCATTAAAAAGTGATTCTTTGGGTAAAAATCCACCTCCTCCTCCTCCTAGGTAAAGATCCGATTAGTAATATTCAATAGACATTGAAAAATCTGTTTTAGATGGTCGAAACCGGCTACGCCTCAAAACAACTTTACTGTTACTACCACGGTAACATTTAGTGTAAACTCTCAAAGCCCCAGCAACGAACGACCTTCTCAAGTAGGAAACCGTCTTCTAATCTCAATTGAGTCATTTATATCTTTTTGTCGTAGGTTGATGTCATCCATTGCGAACCTAAAAGAATGTCCCCCGAAGGACAATGCAATAACTCCACCATTTCCTCCAGGGGAAGTGTTAGAAATAAAAGTATTAGTAATCTTACATCTCCCAATTCGATACTGTCGCCTAGTTCTGATAGTATCCTTTCACCAGACACGTTGTCACCATTGTCTGTTAGCAAAGGAGCTAGACAGAGCAAGAGGTCAAAATCGAAAATTTCCAAACATTATCAGGTACATGATAGTACACAAGAAATACTCACATTTACATAAAATTAGCTCAGTTACTTATTGATTTTCTTATTTCTTTCAGGAAAGCGATATAATCGATTCACCGACAATGCTCTATTATAAGAACGGTTTAGGTGATAAAATCAGCGATTACGAGGACGTATGGGCCAACGATGGCACCTTAATTAAGCCCAAAGTGAGTAATGGAAATTTGGCATCACCGGATATTTTACAACATACCCAGGACTCGCAGAAAAATGTTATATCCTTAAACAATAACGTTCTAAGCCCGACTGATTCATCCCACAATGGATCGAGTCAGAGAAGCACTTGTAGTACCCCTGTTCAGAATAATTCCAACAAAAGTTCCAACATACAATCCCCCATAATGGACTTGACCAGTCCAAACGTAACAGTCAAACATCAGAGTCCATTTTATGCGGAACCCGCAGATTCGATCATGCCTATTCAACAAACAGTTTCGAAACGGATTGCCACTAGACCTGCGCCCAATATTCCAATCCATCATAGGCACTCAAACCCTCCAGGATTGAATTCTTTAAAAGCTTTGTCTCCAGGTTTGGAAAAAGTTGAAGACGAGCTTCCAGGAGGTAAACTAAAATTTGTACTGTTAATTTTTCAGTTACAACTGTTTGAGTTTTAGGAAATAATATATCTTCTTCATTCGACAATCTCAGTCCGAAACACCGATTTTTAGGATTACGACGGCCCGAAGCTAAACCCGTTCTTCCACCATTTATTAAACCAAAGATTAATGGAAATGACAGTTGGCAAGTGGATAATGGATGGAAATTTCTTAGTAGGTGTGCAAGCAATAAACGAAATTAGTGTTTTTGATGTTAACTTTTCTAGCGAATGAAACTGATTTAACCATGGAGTCTACCAGCGATCCAGATTACGACTCAGACTGGCCAACAATACCGAATATACTAAGCTCTCTGGAATATACTCCTGACAGTTCGGACGACCGAACTGCCTTACATGATTTGATCTCGAATAGGTATGTTTATAAAATTTATGTCACTATTGTTTTCTGGATAAATAGTTGCTCAATTGCAGATATCCAGAAATTAAAACATCTTTTGATCTAAGTACTGATGAAGAAAGATGCCGAATCTCCTCTTATGATAATGTGGATCTGGAAAAAAAGCCTCCAAGAGCACCACCTTCAGAAATTAGCGAAATCACCGAATTTTCAGATCCCTGGGCGGAACCGGGGCAATTAATTACTGAAACGGATGAATCCTATACAGAAATCGCTTCAAGCCAAAAACTGCGATGTGCTTCAATAAATCGATCAAAAAGCTTCAAAGAACGTCTCGAACCTATATTATGTGAGTTATTATACTGTCATTTAAATAGAATATACAAATTTGTTAATTTGAAAATTCTTTAGCACCTTCGAGACTCGAACCATTGAAATCTGGGGACCAAAATGGACATACAAGAACCGTAGGCAGTGCAATTAGGAATTATGCTTTAGAATTAGCTCAAGATAAAAGTACGACGTTTGCTCAAAACATAGATAACTTTATAGCTTGTACGTGCGAATCGAAAGAAACTAATCCATTGATTGTCATGAGGAACATGAGACAATTTATGTCGGGAATGAAAAACTATTTAGTGAAACATGGAGAGAAAGGATTTTATAAGGAAATTGAACGGGAAAGAAATAAGGTAAAAGGTCCTCTTCAATGGCTGGACTTTCTTTTTCCTAAAGACAAATCTTTTTAATGCGGTTTTTAAAATTCTCCCACTTTCGTTACAAACGTTGAGTTTTTTGTAGTAACCGTCTAGTAGGTGTTTTTCAATGTCAACATCTATCTACATCTAGTTAAACGTATCGGTTAAAGTACAACTGCACAAACGTAAATTGGATCGGATGAATAGACAGAATGTAGCAGTTCTGTAAATCGCAGCTCCATTCTGCGACTTGGTTGAAAGAGAGCCTTTTTCTAGGGTTGACCCGTTTTCTGCTCAATGACCCACCTGTTTTATCACCATTACCGAACAATAGTTATTAATTTTTAGTGGATGGAAAAGTAAAATGTCTTAATAAACAAGAGAATTCATGGTCTTTTGTTGTGACTTTAGCCTAATAGGAGTGTCTTTCCATTATTCAGACTTTAGGCGAGTTAAACGAGGGAAATACGGGAAAATAGGATGAAAAATTCTCGATCATCAGACTCCATCGTCGATTATTTTTGTTGTGCTAAATAGTAAAGTAGGTATATTGCATTCAGTTCTTAAATGTATTTTTGAAAAAGTTCAACGGCAAAAAGTGCCAATTCCAGTCTATTCATCATTTCAAAAAACCATAAAAATTTCTAAAACCGCATTAAAAAGTTGCAATTCATAGGAGGAAACAGTTAGTTTAGCAGATTATAGCTTCTTAATGCAATGGTAATGTTTTAGTTAAGATCCACGGAATTTCTAAATCTGGATGCGATTCTCGAAGGTGTAATGCATAAAATCGTAGTGAGACCATTAAAATCCCATTTGCAAAAATTGTTTTTAAACTTCTACACAAAAACTGGAGCTATACGATTACTGGCCGACAATATTCAATACGCTTCAACTCGACCAATAAGCGAATTGGGGATTAAACCAAAAATTACTTTGCCTTCTGAAAGTGTGCTCAATAGAATTTCACAATACATTCATAGGCTACAACAAGCGGATTCTCCATTGGAAAAAGTTGGAAAATCTGTTGGCAGCCATAGCAATAATTTTTAACTCGGTAAGCGTCTTGAGGTATTTCTGATTTAATATTATTTATTTCATTGCATTATTTTAGGTTAAAACTGGCCAACTAACAGGATCAGGAAGACCGGTTCAATTGGGAGCTGATGATTTTTTACCGATTTTTGTCTGGATTTTAATCAAAACTAATTTTGTTGCTGCCGAAATCGAAGCCGAGTACATGTGGGGTCTTTTGCACCCTTCACTGTTTTCTGGAGAAGGAGGTTATTATTTAACCACCTTGTCTTCTGCTGTACATGTCCTGAAAAATTTCAAAAAGAGCTGTGAAGAAAACAACAAAAACCACGTTGAAAATGATGTAAGAGCTTTATACCAATATCTAGTTCGTTTGTAAAATGTAATTTTTAGTTTGTATTAAAAGTGGTCGTTCCTGATGAACTTCACGGCTCAATCTTAACAAAAACTGTACCAGCGAGGCCACAAATGACCACTAAAGAAGTGTGCAAAATAATCGCTCACAAAGTTAGAATTACTAATCCTCAAGATTATGCATTATATCGTCTCACTGATGGAGAAGGTATAAAATTTGGTTATTTGTTTCAATTAGTTTTCATGAAAATATTTTAGAAACCATGCTCATGGACAACGAGTGTCCTCAAGACTTTCTCAGAGAAGGGAAACATACTATGCTTGCCTATAAAAGGATCGATGCAAAAATCGCCTGGCCAAATCAAGACAAGCTCAAACTCTAGTCACTTTTTTTACCCCTCACGAGTCTTGTTCTTATTTTTATACCTTTGTACATATTTGTCTTTAACCATGAATTGTATGCGTAATAACATTTTCGTAATGAAATATTTAAACCATTTTTATATCAATTTTTCCGTACTCTACCACTATTTGCATCAAATATAACAATAAAATGTGTTTTGTCCATACGGAAAATTTCTTACTAAAATAAACATAATATATTCTTAAACGATTGTTTTATTCTTTAAAATACAAAATAGTGAAGATTTCTTCAATTAACACAAGAATCACAGTTTCAAGTGCAGTCTACTAGTATATCTTTAAAAAATTTAAATTGGAAGACTTACTTACTTACATCCATAAAAATTGAGCTGAAATATTACACATACACATTACAAGAATATATTCAAAACATTAACCCTATCATTATATATCAAAATTTACACAGAGTACCTCAAAAAATTGTTAAAAAGGCAGAAGTTATTTGAAATTTGAAATTTTTCGTATTTACCAATAGTATTTTAAGACTTTCGAAACAAACTGTACAATATTGAGTATTAGTTAACAGTTCTGTTTAAATGAGGATCTTCTAAAACACTAAGGCTTATACCTAATTGGGCAATGTAATACGTAGCCATGATCAGGATCTAAATAAAAGAACTCATTTATCAATAAATATGAATTAGAATGCCTACCAAAGTAATGTGATGCATGATGATTTAACAAATGGCATATTTATTTAAATAGGACATACCATGACACCACGATGGGCCTTAGTCCGTTAGATCAGTAATGTTCTATTCAAAATGCCAAATCACTTATTACATTACGCGTGAAATCATATGTCACATTACTTGGCCGGGCACTAGGCCATAGGTTCATCTAAAAGTCTCATCCATTTTGCCACAAGTAGCTCGAGTAAAAACTGTTAATAACTATGATGAAAAAATAGAATTTAATCTAAGGTTTTGTCCAGATTAAACGAACCAGAAAAAGTAAAAATTCGCTGTCATTCTCTAACATAAAATCTTGTTTACGTGTTTAAATGGAAATGATCGATTGTTTGTTCATGTTTTCTGCTTTACTTGCTTCATTGTGTGGAACATGCATACAAAATATTAATCTTCTATTTCCATTAAAAATAGCAACTGAGGCTCTTAGAATAATTGTAAAAGTTTATAATGAAAATGCTCCTTCCGGTAAAATATTCAGAGAATAGTTTGGAAGCTTTATAAAAGTTAACTTTAGTGTGAAGTACAAAAATGGTTCTGCATTAGCAACAGTGTCAAAAGAAAAAAAAACAAAAAAGATATAATAACCATGTGTAACGTAAAAGCAAATTTCAGATGAGGAGAAGAAAATAAAATTGTAATTTTACCACTTCACAAAAAGTGTCAAAGAATTATTAGAAGAACTTCACTGGAAACCGCATTCGACTCATTAACTAAACGGTACCTCTTCCGATTATTACTTGTTTCAGTAGGTAATACATGAGCTTATTGGTAAACATTTAAAAAAATTCTTATGGCAATAGTTGTTGTATAGGCACAGAAGATGAGTCAATTTTTAGTTACTTGCCCATTCGGAGTTTGCTGTACAACAACACATACCTAGAACACTTTTTATAGAAAATACCCTTCTTTTAACTAACTCTAGTCCTAGATTTGCATCCAGAGCCAGTGAGATGCTTTTTCATTTTGTTTCTTAAATAAAGCTACATTTTTGGCAAAAAAATGAATGAAACTTTCTGATTAACCTAATATAGATAAGTGTGGTGTAATTCTTACGTTGGAATAGGCAACAGGCGAAATGAAAGTTTCAACCCCTATGAATGTGTCTGATATGGCAAATAGGATACTTCCTACGCAAGTTCCAATTTGTAAATAGGTCCAATTGTTCTAAAAATTATAAATTAATTCAAATTTTTACTTTATAAAATGACAATTCATTTACCTGAACACGAGCCACTGCCCTCCAAACCATAACACTTATAATCAATATGTAAATGGGTACTCCAATTAAAAATATGCCTGATAGTCCTTGGTATAATGTCTGCAAAGCTTCAAAGATGAAAACAAAAATTAGTTATTTTTTTAAGTTGCCACTTTTGAATTGTTAACTAACCAAAGAGAGCACAAGGCAGGATAACGAAATACAATTTTAGTTTTAATGGCGTAAAACCAAAAGCTAAAATATATTGCACATGTCCAAATATAAATGCAATCATTCCATATAAAAATCCAGATTTCCACATCAGAAAAATATCACCGGCACAACAGAAAAATAATCCAAGTAATATTCGATTGGAATATTGACACCTAAAAAGTGGAACTTGCAAAATTTTTGTCATTTTTATTTTTTTTCTTATTAGTTTACGTACCCCTGTGTGCATCTATGTGATTTAACGAAATGAATTAAGTTAACAATTGGGGCACATTTTATGGCCACATCTAAAAGGGAGGGATCCTCATTTGGAATGTCATGTAAGACGAAATAAACGGAAAAACAAAAGAAAAAAGGCGCCAATTTTTTTACGATTACAAAATCGTTCTGAAACAATAGATTTTTAAATTAAATTAAATTTAACATGCGATAAATTACAAGCAATATACAGTGAAGCACAAAGGTATTGATATTTTACATTTTTAAATTCATTTTTATATTAATGAATGGCTTTTAAATTATTTGTTCAGTCAGTTGTATAGAAAATTATTTACAGCTTCATTATTTATAAATTTGAAGTCTGCCAAAATTTCTTTCAGATGAAAATCGCATAGCCAAAATTCAAAACTATATGGATGATGGGAAAGTGTTGTCCAAGGAAGTTTGATCAACATGTTTTTAGCAAACTCAGAACAGTATCAGGACAGGCATTATTAGGAAAAAGAAAGAAACTTCTGATTGGTTGTTTGTGTATTTTTGTGCATAATTCAGGTTTAGCTTTTTCAGACACTAATTGATATGTAGCATTAATAGTTCGGCGCTGTGAAAAAAAAATCGGTAAAAATTACACTTTCTGAGTCCCATAAGACCCACCGACAAGATAATTTTCTATCCTATCCAGATAAAACAACCGTTTTGTTTTCTATAACTGATAAAATCTTTGAATGTGCACATCAGTAACGGATATTCGAAGGTGATTATCATGTGCTTTGTTTCCACAATTATTTATATAAATCATACACTTGTATTGTTGATAATATATTTTCCTCAAACCGTGTCTTACAACAATTTTGGGATTTACAGTGCATACACACTTTAATTCCAACTGTACAGTTAACTATCCTCAATAACTGAGAAAACGTTTGTATAATTATCTTAACTGAAGGTGTATGGTCCATATAAATTTTCTTCAGTTTTATTAATATCATCGAAACAAAAGAAATCGAAGTGAAAATAAATAATAAAAAAATCTGCTGTGTTTACTAAATGAAGAAAAAAAAACGACAAAAGAAAAAAGCGACATGAATGTTGATGTAAAGATCAGGAAATGGAAACCTATGATACGAATGCCACTAGATTTTATTTAGGTGATACATGAGTGGTTTATGTAACACCTCAAGAGGGTAATGAATCCTCAAAATGGAACATGGGAATTAGGAAACCTAAATTAAAAAAAAAAAAGGTAACCGCAACTCAAAGTAGGTACCATACTACTACAATCTTTCAATTGGATTTTCTTCAAAAAAAAATCACTTCCAAAAACCGTTTGCCGACCGCAAGTATATGCAATGAACCATCTTATACAATAGTGATTAACTACTGATAAAACTATATTTTAAATTATCCATCGTCTCGAAAAAAGGTTCTTTAGCATAACCATGTTAACTGCGTAAATATCTATTTAAACACTGCAGTGTATCCAGTCCATCACCATAACTAGTCAACCTATAAACTAAACGATTAAACTTAAAGTGTGTGGGGCAGTTAACATTTTCATTACGAATAAAAAGAAATTTGATTAATGTGGCCGTCAATGGCGTACGCATCTCATATTTCACATTACAATACTCCTAAAGGATGCTGAAAAACTTCAATTCTGGAACAAATACTATTGCCAACAACACAAAGACCAAAATTATGCAATTTGTAAAACATTAAATTGCCTTTAATTTATCTCAATTTGCTAAATAATGTTGCATGATTGCTATATTTGAATTTCTTAAAAATTAATTTGAAGAATACATAATTTATTTGAACACAAAGATGTGCAATTTTCCTCTGAAATTGAAATTCAATATTAAAAAATGTGAATTTTGAGTTTCAATTTTTACATTTATAAAACAAAAAGAATCTGCGTTACAATTCAACTACAATTATTGTGTCACATTGTTAACAAGATGCAAACCCATAAATTTCTATGCCAATTTAAGTATAAAAATATTAATTAGTTCTTATTCATCGCAAAACATTGTTTATATTGCAATGGTGTTTTTATAAATTCAGTTTTATTATAGATATGTATTAAGAAAAAAGCAACATACTTTTGTTCTTCTCTGTATTTAAAATACATCGATAACTTGTCGTTTTTGTTTAAAAAACGAAACAAAGAAAATACTAGTTAAAAAAATCAACAAAGAACATTGAAAGGTAACAAACAATAGAATTTAATTCTAATTTACCTGGTTTGGTGGTTGATTCATTTTCTCAATTCGATGCAGGTCAGGCAGTTCACCAGGTTAGGGGCAACAACACAACGAGAATGTGCGCTTCTGATTCCGATATAGAAAAACTGATATTTTTGCTTGATAAAAAAAAATTAAGTATAGTAAAGGTATACCATTCTAATCAACAATGTTTACCTCTCGCTTTTTTGTACATTATTGTTGTTTGCAGTTGATGTTTTTGATTAGTAAACCACTTTGACGGAAAAATAGAAAACATATGGATCGCCTGGTCCAAGTGCCAATAAACGGCGCATGTCTTCGATTCGCTTTCATTTTATTATTTTATTATCTCGGGCTAATTTCCAATTATAGCTAAAAATACAGAGAGTGCATTCTTAATTTGTTAAATTAATAATATCGTGCAGGAAATGTTTATTCAATCCTGTATAGTTAACAGTCGCCTAAAGCAAGGTCAAAAATATCAACATATAATTAATGTTTTAAAATAAATTTGTTTATAACAAATGAAACATTTTAATTTCGTTTAAATTTTCATTTAAACATTCTACTAATGATATTGTTTCAACTTTATCAGCAGCAGACAAAATTAATATTGCTAATTCATAGAAAAAAAAATATTTATTTTTTACACGTATTATACAGGGTGTAAAAAAATTGTGTAAAAAAAAATCAGGGAGTGATCGTACTGCTTAAAATAAGAAAAAAAGTTCCCATAAACATTTGTCCTAAAATGCCTTTTACGGGAGGTACAACCCTTAGAAAAACTACCCCTTCCAATGAATTAAGGCCTTTTTCAAGATCACCACTGATTTTGCCATAAAAAAATATGTATGTACAGTTGTATGCAAAAAAAAGCGTACACCACTAGAGAGAGAAGTTTGACAATCACATTTAAATCACATATGATTGTCAAACTTCTCTCTCTAGTGGTGTACACTTTTTTTTTGCATACAACTATACGAAATTTTTTCTATTATCATTCTTTCTTTGGTATATCTCAAAAACAATAAAAATCAATATTTTTGTTCAATTTCAAAGGGTTGTACCTTCCTTAAAAGGCATTTTAGGACATATATTTATGGGAACTTTTTTTTCTTATTTTAAGCAGTACTATTACCCCTAATTTTTTTTACACTTTTTTTTTACACCCTGTATACTGGCCACCAATAGAACTAGATGCTATTTCTTAATCGAAATAATCGAAAAAATAACGGTTATATAAAAAATTCATATCAATTGCAAGTGGCAAAAGCGATAAAATGACATATTAAACCATCATTAAGTGCCTGCATTTGAAACAGTTACGAAATAAGAAAATTTAGAAAGATAGTATCGAGTACTTTTTATACTGATTGTCTTTTATACAACGCTGTCAACAATTTAGGTTGTTTCATTTAAAACTGGAAATTTTCCATTCAAGGTGAGGGGAACTCGGAAAGATCTATTTTAACATCAATTCCAGAAAATATTGTTCCAGTCAATGATTTGATATTAGACCGTTGANAATTTTTTAATAAACAAATAGAAATTTAACCAACTTCTCACATAGATAGAAACAACATTTTTTCACAGTATTGTTCTGTAAAGTCTATGCTATATTTTCCAGAAAAAAAATCGATTAATGTGGAGAATTTTAATAATGAAGAAATAAAGGACTTTAGAAAAAATTTAGATGAATGGGACGTAGAAATAGAAGAAATATGTTCACAGAAGGACGAAGAATATGTGTGCCCGAGTGTAGATAATAAAAAGAAAATTTGTGACTTCTATAGAATCCTTTATAATGTCATCATTATCAGAAAAAAAAACAGAAAACTTTACTGTTATCCAAAGCTGAAAATAAAATCCCTTCTAAATCAATTAATGATAAAAATTTTAAAAATTAGGTTAGTGACTTCAAAGTGGCGTTGTCTCGTGCATCAATTCGCCAAGAAAAATACTATAATACTTAAATACTATACGTTTAATTATTCTTTCATAATTTTTTTTTTAACGTCAAAGTCAATTTTTATATGGGAACTCGTGCCTATCTAATGGCACTTAAACATTCGTAACTTTTTTTTATGAAATGTACTAAATTTTTTTTTCTGGAAAATATAGCGTAGACTTTACAGAACAATACTGTGAAAAAATGTTGTTTCTATCTATGTGAGAAGTTGGTTAAATTTCTATTTGTTTATTAAAAAATGAATTATTTTTAAATAACTTTTAAAATTTTCATGGAAACTTTATTTCATCTAAATTGTAAATGATTTTTAATCTTATCCTCAAAATTTCATTAACTTTTACTCAATATTTACCGAGAAATTGCAATTTAAAAGAAAAAGTGTATAAAAATTCATTTCTTTATAACTTTATAAATAATGCAAATTTTCAAAAAATATTTTACAACTTTAATTTTGATTAATAAATCTTCAAAATTCTACAATAAAAAGTTTTAGTTAAATCAGTTGATTTTTAGTGTTCCCACTTCAGAAAATTTAACTCATTTTATTGAGACCCTAAAAGCATTTTTGTTGAGACTTCAGTATTTCTAGTCAATTTCTACGGTGTCATCTTTCGAATGAGTCAAAAGATTTTTTCAAAAAAAGTCAAATGTATTGACAAGCAATAGTAATAATCTGTCAAACAAGCAAAAATTAAAAATTCTAAACATGTTTTCACATTTCAAGAACTCTTATTTGCAAGGAAATTGTCAAGATATTAATTCTGGAGTCATTAATCGTTGCGTACAACGAGGTAAATTACCACTACAATTCCATTCCACAAAATCGTTTTTCTTTTAATTTTTACAGCATGGGATGAAATAAAAGACATTAACGGATATTGCTTGGAACCAGAATTCAATAAGCTTACCTCAGAACAACCTAATATTCCAATTGATATAAATCCGTTTAAAATATCAGAGGGATTCGGAAGAATAGCTTTACCAAAACTAGTAAAAAGAACAGGTTATTTCTTTTGATCGACAAATCTATAAACAGCTCAATTATTTAGAGGCGGGAACTTCATAGTGCAGACATTGAAATCGTAATTGCGGCTCTAACATCACTTTCCGATATAGTACATTATCCAGAACGGTGTTATGAAGCCATAAGGCTCAAAGTGACAGACAGGTATTTTAGTTTGTCACTTTTTAATAGCATTTAACGCACTTTTAAGATTAGTAGACTTATTGTGTCACGAGTTACCTCCAATTAGGGAAAGAGCTGCATTTACCCTAAAAGTTTTAGCAGGAATGGCAATGGGCAAGGAATTCATAGTGAATAATGAAGATCTTTTGGAAAATCTCCTGGAAAAAGTTGAAGATGAGTTTGTGGAAGTCAGAATACATGTAGCTGCATGTTTAGAAATGATTGCCCGATATTGGAAAAGTTTGCATTTTCATTAACTGAAGTTACACATTTGCAATACAAGTTTCGCTTCAGCTGCTGATGTTTTAGTAGAAATGGGCTTCATTCCAATATTATTAGCAAATCTATTTGATGCTGTAGAAATTGTGGAAATCCATTTAGATACTTTATATTTACTCTTCTATTGTGATGGAAAGCAAATCGCCATTGATGGAAATGGTTTCGATATCCTTGTATAACATTAACTCTGTTGTTCTTAGTGATATAATGATTTTTCTTTTTATAGACGAAATTGCTAAATGTAAATGAAGGTCCAATTTTAGCCAAAGCTGTTAAGGCACTGAGTAGTTTATGTATGATCAAGGAAGGAAGACAACTGGCCAAGGAGTATAGGCTTCTAAATGAACTTAGTCGTCTATTATATGACGATGTAATTTGGACACTTAATTGTCACAGTTTCTATTAATACACATTTCCTTGGTAGAGAATTGAGGTTCATACTGCTGCAGCTGAAGCAATGACATTTTGTACGATTAAAAGCGAAGAAAAAATTATTGCAAGTAAGATTAAGGGCATACCGAAAAGACCGATTCATTTGTGCAAAAACCGTTTAAATCCATCAACTCAACTTTTTGCAATTAAGGTTTTGATATCAGAATTTTCCCAAATGTTTCTTAAAATTGCACAATGATAATTTTAGGCACTAACTTCCTTATGCGAACATCCAAAGGTGAGAAATGAAGTGAATGAAAAGTATTACGGAGATGTTGAAAAAGTTCAAATCACCTCGGAAAGGCCTGAGATACAATATTTTAAAAATACGCTGATGCAAATGTTACAATGGACTCCACACAGAAAAAATTAATTCTTTCAATAGAAAACCATGTTTAAATGTAGTATTTCAAAATTTTTCTACCAAAAACATGATAAGATAATTCAACAAAATGAGTTTCTATTTGAAATACTTGTAATTTGAGCAATTTTGATGTAATACTTACAGAAAAATAAGCTGGTGTGTCCCCTTCCACATTTAAAATCTTTTTCAATGATCCACTTACATCTGGAACCGGTTTTAGTCCATTTTTCATAGCGCTTTTGTCGCATTTCTTTTTAAGTCTTCAATATTTTCGATTCTTTAATAATTCAGTGGATGTTGTTTAATGGTATGGTTTGCGATTCAAAGGATTAAAAGTTACACACAACTATATCTAGATTATAAAGAATATGTATGTGGTTGACGAATATCTTATACAATTTTTAATCCATTAATAGTAAGATGAATAATGATGCTATTTGAAAAATGATTATTTTACGTTTTATGCACATATCGTACAATTTCTTTGAAAATCTAATGAATAATAAGTTTCACAGTTTATTATACAATACTACAAGTATTTGTTTTTTGAAAGATACGAACATGTATTTTTGACTACATTAGGAGAAGAATTTTCTTCTAATATCTATTAATCCATACATTTCTTCAATTTTTATCCTATATCTAATATTAATTTTGGCACTAACGTAATAAAATTTAGACAACAATTTATTTGTTAGTTAAAGTAGCCTTTAAGTCGGCTAATTCATGAAATAATCTCTGAATTTCATCAGCTTGATT
The DNA here is from genome assembly GCA_013372445.1 of Hypothenemus hampei. Taxonomy (NCBI): domain Eukaryota; kingdom Metazoa; phylum Arthropoda; class Insecta; order Coleoptera; family Curculionidae; genus Hypothenemus; species Hypothenemus hampei. The sequence continues at coordinate 202,945 of JABRWK010000057.1, forward strand.
TTCTAATTTACTCAATACTTGTTTTAAACCCTTATCATTGTTTTTTGGAGTGCGTTCTCTGAAACTTCTACTAAATAATCGCTTCCATGGGCCACCTTCACTTCTTGTTCGATTAAAAATAGTCTTCCTTTTATTTTCTCTAGCTTTGGCCAAGTCGTATGCTGCTTGAACTACTTCTTTAGGCAATTGAGTGGTAAGCGGATCCAACGGTTTAACTCTTAAAACTGGAATATAAGACTTTGGTACCACTCTTAGAAACTTCATAATGGATTTGGAGACATGACTACGTTTGTAATGTGATAATTCTATGTAGGAACACATTTTTGCTTGTCGCACCAATCTGGATAAGTCGGCGTTTTTTTGAAGGCCCTGTATATCATGAACCGCTATACCTACCAAGAGATTCATTAATATGATTGTGATGAATAAAAGAAAAAATGTATAGACAATTTGAGATGTGAAGCGAGCGAATATTGAGGAATTTTCCTCTTTTGAATAGTCCAAGAGGATATTATAGTTCATGTCTCCAGTCATCATCACTAAAGCCGATATGAGGCCTATAAGGGGATCATAAAAAGTAGAAGAATTTGGAAAGATAATGCAAAATCCTATAGTGAAACCGACCAGAAACGGGAAGAAGACTAAAAGTAATTTCTGAAATTCGCTCTGAACCTTTTGGAACATTTCTACGTAAGGTCCAAAAATTGGTAATTGCCCTATTAAAAACATTATGTTAGTCCAAGAGCAAATAATTGCAAATGCACCAAAATAGACTTGCCAACTTTCCACTTGGCCAGTATAATGAAACGAGATAATAAACACGCTTATGATTCCATTCCATTCTAACACGTTTCCCCAATTGATGCAATAATGTCTTAATGAAGGATAACCATGAAAGCCATAAATTTTCCTAAAAATCAATGATAAAGTAACGCTAAGAAGTATATACCATTGGGCCTGCAAAGTTATAGGGCTTTTTCGTAACAACTCGTTTAAATAGGATCGATTATGACAGGAAACTAGCTGGCTTAATGCTGAATCGTGACTTTTCCTATGACATTCATAAGCTAAAGAAGTCAAAACATACATCAACAAACTTAAACTGAACAGCAATGAGCTACCAATCATTCCAAAGTAACAACGTCGGATTCGACCCCAAGTCACAAACAAGAAAGCCATTATAAATGGATGCAAAAGCATTTCTTTATGTCCCGCATCGATAAAAGCATTTAAAATTGAATATTCTTTAGGGCGTTGCAATCCATTCTTAAAATCGAACCTCATTTCCATATCAGTCAAAGCTTCAGAATGATAAACTAGCGTAACATGTTCCGTGAATTTGTCTTTGATCGCTTCTAATGCTCCAGGAGTTTTTTTAACAATAATAGAGAATGCTGTCATTCCCGAGTTTGATTTGATGGAACAATCAGCATCGTGACTAATAAGGATGCTTACACATTGAGGTAATTCATTCAGGGCAGCTATGTGAAGTGGTGTAAAGCCATGCTGGTCCTGGACATTTACATTAGCACCGTTCCTAAAAAAAATATAAATTGATGTGGTGATTTTCAAATAAATAAAGCTAGATTTACTCGATTAAGGCTTTGACAATGTCTATTCTAGTATCGGCAACCAATTGTACAGCTTCGTGAAGAGGAGTCCTTCTATTATAATTTTCCAAGTTCAAATCAGCTTGTCCTTTTAATATTAGCATTAAAACAGATGCATAGGATTTTGCCTTTATTGCCAAATGCATTGGAGATTCGGCCCTAGAAACGTTAGTAATTTTTATTTACTGTTAGCTACCACAAAAGATACCTAAGATTTGTTAAATTTGGATTGGCTCCGTTGTCTAATAGAATCTCAATACATTCGGAGTGTCCATGTTCGGCAGCAAGGTGTAATGCATAGTGTCCATTTTCAGATTTTCTTAATTTATTACAATCAACAATATTCTGATCCAAAATCATTTTGAGGCATTCAGTTCGGCCGAGTTCAGCAGCCAAAAATAATGGCGACATATCTGCTAGTTTGCCTTCTTGAAAAATTAGAGCCCCTAAAAACAGTCATACATTATTTCAAATTTTAAAACAGGGTGTACCTCATATCGTTAAATAGAAATGAGGAACTTTAAGAGTAAGAGCCGTAATATTATAGTTTTCTTCAATAAAACATAAAATTTCCGTCTCTCTAGCACTTAAAATAACTAAGTCTGACAATGCATTCTCATGAATGCTAACGTATTATTAGACACTACTAATTAGGTCATGTAGACTTTAGTATTTTTATGGTTAAACTCATCTAAAAATTTACCAAACAATAAAAAGACATAATTACCTTTATCCATAAACAGTTTAACGCATTCGATTGCATTTTCTTTTACAGCAAGAAATAAGGGAGTTTCATATCCAGGTCCATTGGTCAATGAGTTCAATCTTGCTCCATGATCGAGTAAAATTCTAGAAGTTTCTACTCTTTTAGCTAGAGCGGCACAATGCAATGGACTGTAGTATTTATTGATAATATTAACACTGCTACCATTAATTGATAAAAGAAATTTAGTAGACTTGGTGCAACCACAATAAGCAGCTACATGGAGAGCTGTTAATCCATACGTGTAATCTGAAAAACTGTTTACATCACTATTAATTATTTATTAAAAAATCGTATTTTTATACTTTCCTAATGTCCGCTCCAAGGCGTACTAATTCCTCAAGTAATTGCCATTTTTTTAAAAAAACACTGTATAGAAGCATTATGCTCAATTCCTTTACGCTGATCTGAGAAAGTTTATTGTTTAACTGATTTATGGAGATCAAGTTGTCTTCCATTAGATTTTTTAAAAGTTCCAAGTTACCATATTTCCGCATTTCATTAAATATACTTTTCTTCAAAGATTGATTCGTTAATGGAACGATTATGTTATTTATGCATGAAGATCGTTTGAAGAATTTATTTTCAATTGCTTGAAGATTTTCCGATTGTTCAGTGCATACTGATCCATAATCGCAAGCTGGTATGGCCTTTTTCAACGGTAGGCATTTGCATAATTTAAAAATATCCGAAATGAACGTGAAGAAAGGACGATAAAAGCTTGTTAAACTTTTTGTTTGTTTCAACATTGTTATCTTCGGAAACTTGAATAAATGTAGGAAATTTCGAATTTAGACTTTCATTCATTTTTCATTCAAATTCAATTTGTTTTCCTTCAACAAAAGAACATTTTATTAAATAAGTAAAGAACAATGTTAAAAAGGAAATAAATTATGTTAAAAAAAGAAATATATCGGTATAGGTATTTTAATAAAATTTTGCATACCTATTTTAGTATTATCTCGAAAAAACTTGTCCACTGCACTGTACGAAATGTGAAATTTCTTCTGGCCCATTTTCACTAAATCAAGGCAATATGTTGTGTGGTTTATTCATAAAATTTTTATTTTTAATCAAGGAAATAATAATATTGGAGTAATTTTAGAAAGTTAAAAATGTCAAATTAAACTGGAACGGAATTAATCCGCTAAATATTATTGTTAAAAATAATGTTTATTAAAAATTTGATTAAAAATTACAATTTATACGTTCAGTTCTTTCAATACTTTTCAAAATTGAATTTTGACTGAATCCTATTTTATAAACCTTTGTTCACAAGGAACACATAGAACATTTTTCTTTTTCTACATCATTGCTACGATATAAAGCAGAACAGAAATTTTACATTTTATTTAAGATGGCTATATGCAATACTACCCGCGAGAAAAAAAAAAGCAAAAAAGGTAAGAATCATATTGAAAGGATGTATAATAAAGTTCTAAAAATACATGAAAAAAATAGAGAGGCGAATAAAGAAAACCACAACGGAAACGGCCTAAACTACCTTGTAGTTCCTTACATTTCATCATTTTTACAATAGCCACGATTGCCTCTTAGAAAAAAAATTGTTTTTATTGTTTATAACGAGTTCGATTCCTTCCTTTTATCAATTAAAAAAAATCTCTTAGGCGTCTGCCTAAAGTAAACAACGCTTCAAGTAATTGGTTTTGGAATTCGTCTGAATTCCAAATTTGAATATTTGAAAAAATCCAAAAGACGAAAAACTTTATAAAACATAAAATAAAGGACAATAAGTGCCGTATTAACAGTCGTTCCTTGAAAGCAGACTCAACCAAGTCTCTCTCAATAGTCATTTTGTTCACTTGAGTAATAGTTTCAAGTCTCTCTTGATTGGAATCGAACGACTAATAATAACGAACAAATATTCAAGGTATTCTAGAGTACTGAGAGATACTTGAAATGCGACTATTAATAAGGCTCTAAGGCTGTCTATCTGAGGAATTTGATAGTACAGAATAAAAAAAACAAAAAGACTTGAGGCTCCTAACCCTTTTGCGGCTAATGGGACTGATGTGTCCCATGATATTTTCAAAAAATACTGAAGTGTTGAAAACATAAACACAAGTATTACTATATGCCCCTAGTATTTTCAGAGCATTATAAGTAGCATATAGGTATCATGGAATTGAGAGGGACAATTCAGCATATATCAGATGAATCAGAAAATGAACCTAATGTTTCAATAAGGCTTTCTGAATCTACACAATAGAATCTTGCCTTGGATGGTCTTTGCAGTCTATTAATCATTCATCAACATTCTTAATAATGGTACGCCGGTCACTCTTATACTTGGAAGAGTTAACCATTTTTGTACATTTGTATTGTTTTAGTACACGGTAAACATTAGATTGTGCGGTACCTAAAAAAATATATATTATACTTTTTCCATCAGAATCTAGTGTATACTATAAAATAAATACAAGTCAATTTCACATAACTGGGAATTATGTAGTACTTTTCTAGAACACTTGCAATTTCACCTACAATGTATACGGGATTGTGGGGTCATTTGTTAGATTTTTTAATATTTTTTCAAGATATCAACCAGGCCGTGGGATCTAGAATAGCAAACCTGCTTCACCAGTTTTTTAAATTTCATGCTGTTCGGCACCTTAATTTCAATTTCTTAGATCGATAGATCACAAAAATAATTATCTTGGCTCCATTAGTGTATAATGTTGAAATAAGCCTAGAGCGACTAAAGAAACTTGAAAGAAGCTCGTCAGCAGTGTATTGCAGTACAGACGACATTACTCAGTTGAAATAATAAAATTTATTTTAAGTTTTAACTGAGTAACGGACTGTTATCAACTCCTAAAAATTAACTAGAAAATAGGGATGGGAAAAATAAGCGGTTCTTTTATCTGTTCTGAAGCCGTTACTCTTGTATCCCGGTTAAACCTGGTAACATAGAGTAACACACTAAATATTGTACGAGAGAGAAAGGCTGATCTCATGCTCCAAAAATATACGTTGAGTTACGTATCTTACAATTAGTGTGTTTATCTATGCTGGTAACCAGTGTTTTTGTTAAAATTTTATACTGTTAGACACTCCAATTTCGTATTTTAATAAAATAATACGAAATTAAAGTGTAGAACAGCATAAAATTATAAAAAAAGCGAAGCAGGTTCTAATAAAATCACGATTTAACCGGGATAAAAAAGTAACCGGTCCAGCACACATAAAGGACTAATTATTTTTTCCATCCCTACTTTCTGGTGGCTTTTTAGGTACTGTTGAACAATCCGTCATTTAGTTAAAACTTAAAATAAATCTTATTATTTCAACTGAATAATGTCGACTGTGAGTATGATAAACTACTGTTGAGCTTCCTTCAAGTTTCTTCGGTGGCTGATACAGCCAAGATAATTATTTTTGTGGTCTAACGATTTAAGAAAACGAGATTAGGGTGTCAAACGGAGGGAAAAATTGCTTGTGTTTATAGGATTAATCAGATGAAATTATGATTCTAATTAAATTTGCACTTCTTTTTTTAAAATCGATCCTAACAAGAACTGTTTTCCAGCACCAATCCACAATCAATCAGCGTCATACTGATTGTTCTAATATAATTTGCAAACTATTTTGGACCAATCAGCATGGCGCTGACTGGTTTGCTGGAAACATCCAAGGTAAATACTTTTTATCAAATGGACATACCAATGATAAAAAGAATTCTCAATTTATATTTTTATTTATTAAAATACAAAGTCAGGACTCATTCGAGGCATCTTTTTTCGTTCATTAAATTGTTGAGGTACCATAAAGCTGAATGATAGGTGTTTGCTTTTTCCTGAGGGATTTTTTAAACCAGGAGACAATCCTTCAATAAAGGCCCTGACGTTTGTTCTTACTATTTTATCTATACCTTCTTTTTGATATAGCCTTTATTCAAGTTTCATCCAAATAATAAATAAAACGCCCTTACTATCTAAATTCTTTGATGGTTTTTAAATAATTTCTTCTCCACTGGATGATATCATTACGCTCTATTAGGACAGTTTGTCAATTTCGTTTTAGATTTCTACAAAAATATGGTATTAAAGTAACCTACAAGTAAATAATATACTTAGAAATGTTAAATGAAGAAAAGGTCGATGCGAAAAAGTTAATCAGGTTAACAAAATGAGTATTGAGGGAGACTTGGTTGAGGTCGCTTTGAGTCTCTCTTCGAAGAGCGACTACTAATACGGCCTTTACTAAAAATGCATGGCAAGACCAAAGTTTAGAACTCAAAATTGAAATCCTCATAGAAAAGCATCTCTCTTATTCACTTAATATTTATATTGTGGAGAAGGAATAGGGAAAATGAAGAAAGTTGGTGACCTATATCTCAAAAATACTAAATGAAAAAAATAGAAACCACCAAAGGTTCGGGATTATTGGTACTTCCTGAAAAGTCTAAAAGGAGAATTTTATACCTACACACGCACACACAGAAAAGAAAAGCGATGCAGTAAAACGAAAGATATTCATTGAAAAATAATAAAGAAAGTTGATATAAACTACCTGGTCTGGAAATGCGTTCTAAAGGAAATCTAGCCGTTTAATAATGGCCGGCAAAAATAATACACAGAAACTTTCAAAGTGGCAACATAGCAACATAGAAGTAAACAAAACTGACAGTTGACAATTTAAAATGTATGTGTCAAATGCAGTTGACGTTTGACATAGATTGGGTGCGGTGAGTTTATTGATAAGCCTATTGAACGGATATTTTTAAAATTATTAAATTTGAACGTTTAAAGGCTACGAGAACAAACATTATTTAGTGTAAAGAGTGTATCTGAGTAAGTGTTTTACACTTTTGATTTACTTGTTTCGATTCGGGCTCTCATCTCATCTATTTGGAATCTAGAACAAATGTCACAGTTAATGAAAGTTTACCTAAAGAGTACCGCTAATAAATAGAAATAGCTGTAATTTTATTGAAAAAAAAACAACCCTACATCATAAGCTGTATAGAATTTGATTTAAAAAATCCATTTTTGATCGTAATTCTTCAAATTTATAGTTTTGAATAACAACGCCCTTTAAGGAATGTTGTTTACTTAAGTCTCCCGTTTATTTCCTATGCATTCCAATCTAACTGTCTCATTACAAGATATTGAACATTTAACATCAATAGTTTGAAGGACGCGGCTCAACGATGATTTTCTGGGGCGCTGTAAAATGATGAGGTCATAGCACTTATTCGTCTTACGTCATCCATTAAAATACTGAACCAAATTTCTGACAGGAAATAGCCTTAAAAAAATAAATCTTCGTTTATAAACAGATAAGTACAAAGGTAAAGTGAATTGTCGAGCAGGTCGAATCTACTTCATATTTCAAGTACCACTGACCCAATAAACTCATTGTAAAAGACGAAGAATGTTGGCAAACTATTTGTATATCCACATAGAATGTTAATAGAGATATAAAATATTTCGTTTTACATATCAGCCTAGAAATGTGTCAAAAAGTTCTTAGAAAATTTTTTTCACAATTTTTCCGGTTTTCCTTCATGGATTTTAAATTTCAGTCAGGTTTCTTTCGAAACTTCTATTGGTTCGTGGTTATCGAAAATCGACGCCTTTTCAATTTTTGCTTGATTTTAAGAAATAGTGCGAAATCGCAGGTGGCTCACTAAGTAGCAGTAGGTACTAGGTACTAGGTTTTAGTATTCAAAATATATATTGAGGAATACAAGAACCAATCACGACCAGACAACAGAACTTCAACACTGAGTGACAAGGCGTACAACCTTTGTTGCCAGTAATCACAATAGTTTCCATACTTGTGCCTACTTCTGTATACATATTTTCAACTTATCAAAAATTAAAAATAAATTGAAGTCACTCATTGAGCAAACATTGATTATTACAATTACACTATCTATTGATTGTGATAATACATATACAGTGGAGTCCGGTTATAACGAACCCGGTTATAGCGAACTCTCGGTTATAACGAACGAAAAATTTGAAGTAAAACGAAAATTTTACCATAAATCCAATGTAAGTTTTCACCGGTTATAACGAACCTCGGATATAACGAACCTATTTTATTGCATTTTTTAGGTTCGTTATAACCGGACTCTACTGTATATCTATTCGGATGACATAAGTTTACTTAATTTTTTCATTATAATCTTTCAGTTGTGGTCAAAGTCGTAAATTGAATTAACATGGATCAGATTCCACCCCCGAAAGAGGTGAAAATCCTCGAAACAGCAGAAGATATTCAAGAGAGACGTCAACAAGTTTTGACTCGTTATGACAACTTTAAAGCAGACGCTAGAGCGAAGAGGGAAAAATTGGAAGATTCCAGGTAACCAACTAACTAACTAATTGTACAATTTGTTTGATAAAAATTTCTTATTTTATCTAGACGTTTCCAATATTTCAAACGAGACGCTGACGAACTGGAATCATGGATTTTGGAAAAACTTCAAGCTGCTTCTGATGAAAGCTACAAAGACCCGACCAATTTACAAGCTAAAATTCAAAAACATCAAGCTTTTGAGGTAAGTATTTAAATAGAGTTTGAAAAACTTTATATTAATTGTGAAACCAGGCTGAAGTATCGGCGCACAGTAACGCAATTGTTGTATTGGACAATACTGGACGTGAAATGATCAATCAAAATCATTATGAATCAGAAACCATTCGTAAACGTCTGGAAGAACTTCATCGTTTATGGGAACAGCTACTGACAAAACTGGCGGAAAAGGGAACCAAGTTGCAACAAGCTCTGGTTCTGGTCCAGTTTTTACGGTAAACTTTGTTAATAAACCTTTTTTGTGTGATTTTCAATCATTTTGTTACAGACATTGTGACGAAGTAATGTTTTGGATTAATGAGAAGAGTGCATTCTTGTCCACTGAAGAGTTCGGACATGATTTGGAACACGTTGAAGTTCTGCAACGGAAATTTGACGAATTTCAAAAGGATATGGCATCTCAAGCAAGTTCCTAAATTAAAATTTTCGTAGTTCATATTGTTAAAAAGAATATTTTAAATAGGAATACCGTGTTACTGAAGTTAATGAGTTGGCCGATAAATTATTACAAGACGGTCATCCTGATAGAGATCAGATTGTTAACCGAAAAGAAGAACTTAACAATGCCTGGCAAAGATTGAAGCAGATGACATTAATGCGTCAGGATAAGTTGTTTGGAGCCCACGAAATCCAGAGATTCAATAGGGATGCTGATGAAACTGTAAGTCGAATTTTCCATTCATTAGATATGCAAATCTAACTTCTATTATCAATTTTAGGTTGCCTGGATTTCCGAAAAAGACGTGGTTCTTTCATCCGATGATTATGGAAGAGATCTGGCAAGTGTGCAAGCACTTCAGAGAAAACACGAGGGAGTTGAACGGGATCTTGCTGCTTTAGAAGATAAAGTTTTAACTCTAGGAAAAGAGGCTGAAAGGTTTAAACGTTTGATTAAAATCGACAAAATTACCAAATTCAATGCAATTTTTAGATTGTGTGGCACTCATGGTGATCATGCCGATCAAATTCGAGCGAAACGGGCCGAAATCGAGAACTACTGGCAAAGTTTGACAGCCAAAGCCAAAGAACGTCGTGAAAGACTGGAAGAATCATACGCACTGCACCGTTTTCTGGCTGATTTTCGTGATCTTGTCTCTTGGATCAATGACATGAAAGCGATCATTGCCGCTGACGAATTGGCCAAAGATGTTGCGGGTGCCGAGGCTCTATTAGAACGTCATCAAGAACATCGTGGTGAAATCGACGCAAGAGAAGACAGCTTTGCGGCGACTACGGCTGCTGGCTTAAATCTTTTGGAAAAGGATCATTACGCTAGCGACGAAGTAAAAGAGAAATTGTCGGTTCTCGAATCAGACAAGACCTCACTGATTGCTCTGTGGGACGAAAGAAGAATTTTGTATGAGCAGTGCTTAGATCTACAGTATTTCTATCGCGATACTGAACAGGTTAGGCATATACATATTTTAAAAGCAAACATTTAGAAACAACAAGAAAGAGTCAATCATTAAACATTGTATTCTTGAAAGTATTCTCATTTCATCTTAGTTTACTGCTAACTTAACACTACTTTACAGTGAGTTTATACAATATTTGACCCATCTTTTTAAATAGGCTGATACCTGGATGGCAAAACAAGAAGCATTCCTCGCTAACGAAGATCTTGGAGATTCTTTGGATTCCGTAGAGGCATTAATTAAGAAGCACGAAGATTTTGAAAAAAGCCTTGCGGCTCAAGAAGAAAAAGTAAAGGCTTTGGACGAGTTCGCAACCAAGCTAATAGTTGGAGAACACTATGCAGCCGATGATGTGGCTCAACGGCGTGCCATGCTTCTGGAACGTAGAAAGGCGCTGAAAGAGAAATCCAGTCGTAGAAGAGAATTACTCGAAGACGCTTACAAATTACAACAATTTGAAAGAGATTGCGACGAAACCAAAGGTACCAAATAATATTAATCAATGCATTTTATTATAATGTTCTTTCCACAGGTTGGATAAATGAAAAATTAAAGTTTGCCCTGGACGAAAGCTATTTGGATCCTACAAATTTAGGTGGCAAAGTGCAAAAACATCAAAATTTTGAACAGGAATTGAGTGCAAATAAGACTCGTATGGAAGACATAACTTCAACTGGACAAGAACTAGTTGAGGCCAATCACTACGCTTCCCCTAGAATTCAGGCTCGCATGGAAGAAATTGTGCAACTTTGGGAAACTCTTGTTCAAGCCACCGATAAAAAAAATTCAAAGCTTCAAGAAGCCAGCCAGCAACAGCAATTTAATAGAACTATCGAAGATATTGAATTGTGGCTCAGTGAAATCGAAGGACAATTGATGTCTGAAGATTATGGCAAGGACTTGACTAGCGTGCAGAATTTGCAAAAGAAACATGCTTTGTTGGGTAAGTACGCCACATAGCCGAAAAAGCTCATCTAAGAATTTAACTTTTATTAGAATCGGACGTGGCCTCCCATCAAGATAGAATCGAAGCCATCACTTCAGCGGCAAATCAATTTGTTGAAAGAGGTCATTTTGATGCTGATAATATCGCTCATAAACAGAAGGTTCTCACTGACAGATATGCTGCTTTACAAACACCCATGGCGATCAGAAAACAACGATTACTGGATTCACTTCAGGTTAGTTTCAGCTTTGAATTCGTTTACATCTTTTTGCATCATTTTATCGTTTTCAGGTCCAACAACTTTTCCGTGATATCGAAGATGAGGAATCGTGGATTCGTGAAAAGGAACCAATTGCGGCATCCACAAATCGAGGTCGCGATTTGATTGGAGTTCAAAATTTGATTAAAAAACATCAAGCTGTTTTGGCTGAAATCAACAATCACGATGCAAGAATCACTAGCGTAGTCGATGCTGGCAGACAAATGACCGAAGACGAACATTTTGCTAGTGATGAAATTCGAAACAGGTAGGGACAAGTTGAATAATGATTTTGAACAATGTACTGCGGTATAAATGCATTTATTTCACTTTTAACAACGTTTGACGTTTTCCAGAGTTTCTGCATTGAATGACCACTGGGAACAACTAAAAGAAAAAGCCCAACAGCGCAAACAAGATTTGGAAGATTCGCTCCAGGCTCATCAATATTATGCCGATGCGAATGAAGCAGAATCCTGGATGAAAGAAAAGGAACCGATTGTGGCTAATACTGATTACGGTAGGTAATTCGATGTTAATATTTGATTTTTCTTAGAAACATAATTTACTTTAGGAAAAGACGAAGATTCGTCTGAAGCTTTGTTAAAGAAACATGAAGCTTTAATGAGTGATTTGATAGCTTTTGGTAACACTATTGAAGCATTAAAAGAACAAGCAAGGAACTGTAGGGTACGTGATGAAACTGCTTTTTAACTCGTTCATCTTAAAAGAACTGTCGAAATTTTAGTTCATAAAGTATATCATTTTCCAAAGTTACGTTCAATTTGCTTTTTGTTCTCACTAATTTTGTTCGAAAAAAATTACGAAATTACTGTGGCATAATTGAATATTTGAATATTAAATCATTCATCTTTATAGCGAAAATTGTACAATTTCGTCAGTTTTAAATCAATAAGTGCATTTTTTCCCCAATTGGGATCAAATCATGTCCAGTTTGCATCGATTCATTTTAATTTTTAGCAACAAGAACCACCGGTTGTTGACGTAACTGGTAGGGAAACTGTTCAAGCTTTATACGACTATACTGAAAAATCAGCCAGGGAAGTATCCATGAAGAAAGGCGACTTATTACATCTTCTCAATTCTAACAACAAGGTAAAGAAATTTTCCTTTTCGTGGCAATTCATATTATTATTTTCATCTTTGAAACAGGACTGGTGGAAAGTAGAAATCCATGACCGACAAGGATTCGTTCCTGCTGCTTATGTAAAGAAAGTTGATGCTGGATTAACAGCCTCGCAACAAAATTTAATCGAAAACAGTTCGATTTCTGCTCGTCAACATCAAATTAATACACAATACGAAAGGTAACACGAATTTTTAATGAAATTGAACCAAATTCATAGTAATTTTTCTATAGACTATTGGCCCTTGCACGTGAAAGACAAGAAAAATTAAACGAAACAGTGAAAGCTTACGTGCTGGTCAGGGAAGCTGCCGAATTAGCCAATTGGATCAAGGATAAAGAAATGCATGCACAAGTTGAAGACGTTGGAGAAGACCTAGAACAAGTACTGAACTAAAAATTTAATTTGTTTCTTTTCTAAAAGTGGTTTTTTTTGAGGTTGAAGTTCTTCAAAAGAAATTCGATGATTTCCAAACCGACTTGAAGGCAAATGAAGTACGATTAGCGGAAATGAATGAAATCGCAATGCAATTGGTTACTTTGGGCCAGACCGAAGCCGCCTTGAAGATAAGGACTCAAATGGAGGATTTGAACACTAAATGGACCAGTTTACAACAATTGACAGCTGAACGAGCAAATCAATTAGGTTCTGCTCATGAAGTTCAAAGGTGAATTACGAAAACAATTCTCTAAATAATAAATTTAATGCTGATTTATTTGAAACATAGATTTCATCGGGATGTTGATGAAACAAAAGATTGGATCCAGGAAAAAGAAGAAGCTCTAAATAATAACGATCTTGGTAAGGATCTACGTAGCGTTCAAGCATTACAACGAAAACATGAAGGTTTAGAAAGGGATTTGGCAGCTTTAGGCGATAAGGTGAGTTTTATAAATAATAATATTAACCACAACCAATTGAATATCATTTTAGATCAAGCAGCTCGATGATACCGCCAACAGATTGAAGCAATCACATCCAGAACAAGCTGAACAAACGTTACAGAAGCAACGTGAAATTACTGAGTTGTGGACGCAGCTAACTGCTAAAGCGAATTCGCGCAAAGAAAAATTGCTGGATTCTTATGATTTGCAACGATTCCTTAACGATCATCGTGATTTGCTTGCCTGGATCAACACTATGCTAGGACTGGTTAGTTCCGAGGAATTGGCGAACGATGTTACTGGCGCTGAAGCTCTTATTGAAAGACATCAGGTAGGTTTAGTTAAGTTAAATATGTTGTTAGGACAAAAACAGCAAATATGTGTGGTTAGTCAATCCATCCGAGTGTTGTTTATCAAGCTTTATAATAATGATAAATGCCTAAAGACAGACAGAGTAAAGGAAATTAAATCCTAAGTTTAAGTCTAAATAGAGAAATTCAATTTTCCAGAGCGTTAATTGCATTTAATGAATTACAAAATCCAGAACTCTTGTATCCTTGAGAAATCTGATACTTTATCGAAATATTCATTAAAAATTCAACAAAATCGGTTTTGTAATTTTCAAATTACAGTTTGTAATTAAAAATTAAAAATTCCAAATTTTCAGAAAAATATAGATATGCGACCATGATTTCATAAATTCGCATCTGGTCAGTTTCAGATAACAGCTGTAGCTTTTCTTCTCACTCCAGGGACATTCTAGACATAAACTATTATTTATTTCTAAATAATTTATTTTTAACATTTTTTAGGAACATCGTACCGAAATCGATGCTAGAGCTGGTACATTCCATGCTTTAGAACAATTCGGACAACAGCTACTGAATTCAAACCATTATGCATCACCTGAAATTCAAGAGAAATTGGAACAATTGCATCAGGCCCGTGCCGACCTGGAAAAAGCCTGGATCGATCGTAGATTGCACCTCGACCAAAATTTGGAGTTGAATTTGTTCTACAGGTAAGTGAATTGAAATTAGTCTCTTTCCTTTTTTCTTTACATGTATGTATAAAACGTATATATTTTATGTAAAGGGATTGCGAACAGGCGGAAAACTGGATGAGCGATCGTGAGGCATTCTTGGCTTCTGACGAAGTCGATTCTAATGGAGACAACGTGGAAGCTCTGATTAAAAAACATGAAGATTTTGATAAAGCGATTAATGCACATGAGGAGAAAATTGCTACTTTGCAAACTTTGGCTGACCAGCTTATTGGAAGGTCTGTTGTTGGAGTTAATACCCGTATATAAAATAATTAAATTGAATATTTTTAGGGAACATTATGCTTCCAAAGCAATTGACGATAAACGAAACCAAGTTTTGAATAGATGGTATCATTTAAAAGACGCTCTTATTGAGAAACGTTCAAAATTGGGTGAAAGTCAGACTTTGCAACAATTTTCCAGAGATGCTGACGAAATCGAAAATTGGATTGCCGAGAAATTGCAACTGGCAACCGAAGAAAGCTACAAGGTGACTTTTTCTTGTTTTTATTAAGTATTTTATTTCAAATTGAGTGTTTTAGGACCCCGCCAATATCCAATCAAAACATCAAAAGCATCAAGCTTTCGAAGCGGAACTCGCCGCAAACGCTGACCGAATTCAAAGCGTTCTCGCCAATGGCGGTAACTTGATTGACAAAAAACAATGCGCCGGCTCCGAGGAGGCAGTAAGGAAGAGGTCAGACAGTGTTATGTTTATGACAGTATCGTTCGCTAACGTAGTTCTATTCTTTTTATCTAGGCTGGAATCTATTGCCAACCAATGGGAGTTCCTCACTCAGAAAACAGTGGAGAAATCATTAAAATTGCGAGAGGCCAATAAACAGAGGACTTACATTGCCGCAGTCAAGGATCTAGATTTCTGGCTCGGTGAAGTCGAGAGTTTGTTAACCAGCGAAGATGCTGGAAGAGATTTGGCTTCCGTGCAGAATTTGATGAAAAAACATCAGTTGGTTGAAGCCGATATTCAGCATCATGAAGATCGAATTAAAGGTTGGTTTACTCTTCAATCTAAAACCATTTCAAAATTTTCACGATTCACTTATTTTTAGATATGAATGACCAAGCCGATTCCCTAATAGAATCCGGTCAGTTCGACACTGCCTCTATTCAGGAAAAACGTCAATCGATTAACGAACGATACGAACGAATCAAAAATCTGGCAGCTCACAGACAAGCCAGATTGAACGAAGCAAACACTTTGCATCAATTTTTCAGAGACATTGCAGACGAGGAATCGTGGATCAAAGAGAAGAAACTTTTAGTTGGAAGCGACGATTATGGACGCGATTTAACCGGTATGTACAGTTGTATTCAAAAAATTGCATACACCTATTAGAGAGAGAAGTTTGACAATCAGATTTGGGTAAAATTGACTTATTTAGCAGCAGATGTCATAGGTTAACAAAATTGACAAAGCATTGTCATTGGTCGCTTTAATAGCCGGTTTTACCCAAATCTGATTGTCAAACTTCTCTCTCTAATAGGTGTATGCAATTTTTTTGAATACAACTGTACAT
>JABRWK010000057.1:247854-411965 GCA_013372445.1 Hypothenemus hampei
TCTTATTATGTAACAATGAGACATGAATTGTTCGGTTTAAGTCAACTGTTAATAGAGCAAAGACGTGAAAAATTGAAAAAACTGCTTATAGAAGACTTTCTTCGTGAGGAAAATGAACTGAATGAAGTTGATTTGGGATATATTACCACTCAACCTTAACATAATAAAAGACTTTTGTTTAAATATAACGTTTCATATGTATTATTCTGATACATGTTAATATTCATAACGTTTCTGCACTTAACTCAGTACGTAATCTTAATGACTAGAATAACTAATATTTACATGTAATCGTTTAGACCTTAGAAAAAACATGATATTTAACAGAAACATCACTTTTTACATCTTATAACGACTATTTCAACGAAAAATGAGAATGTACACAACGAATTAATGGATTACGTATTGGGGGATTTAAGTCAATATATATGGTTACCTTAGTTGCCATAAAGATTGACTACATCTCGATTTATGTATGTTATTTTTCATAAAACCTATATTGATAACTAATGTAGTTTGTAAAATTAGGTTGGTATTATTAGTTTCTTCCATAGGAACTATTACAGATTAGGCTGGTAAAAAGACTTATGACAGATTTTGTCAGTGACGTCACTTACAACTCGCTTTACAAACATTTCAAATTCAAATTGTAATACAGGTTTTACGAAAAATTCATTTGGAGGTGTTTCTTAACGAAATAAGAAATGTCCTGATATTCGATTACGTTTTAAACACTGGCCACAGGTTTTTTTAAATAAATTAACGCTTACACAAAGAAAAAAAGTAAAAAATCAAGAAATAACTAGAATCCGAACACGACCAATAATAAATTAAAGAAAAACTTAAAAATTATAGCAGCTAACCTAACACATACACACGTTGATGACTAAATCAATAAGCGGACTAAGCCTTCTGGCCTTGCAATTGGCTAGGTTCGGCTTTTAATTCTTTGGTTAAACCACACATACATATTATTGGTATGGTCGTCCTGAACTTCTGAACAACGGCATTAGATTGAAAACAAGAAAATTTAGATCTTTGGTTATTGAGTATGAAATTTGACTGTCCAAAACACACAGTTGAAACGCCCAATGTGTGATTTTTAGTAAATTTAACAAAAAAAAAAACGATTTTCAGTCTTATTACAAAAGTCTACACACTATTTTGGAAGCACTTTGATAGAAACCAATATTCAAATATGCGGCTGACATACAGTCCATCCAAGAAAACGCAACATTGTTATTTTGGATCGACTATAAATATAAAAAATTTTCGATTCGGTAACCCCGTTCTTCCCTAACCACGTCCCAATATCGTGACTAGTTTGTTTTTTTTTTAACTAAAAATACTATTTAAGACTTATATGTGCGTATAACGTCCCTAATTACGGCCCTGCATAACGGACAATGACCGCCTCCTTTTCCTCTCCATTGTTGTAAAGCACACTCGTAGCACATGCACATGTGACCACACATGTACAATACTGCATCAATGGGATTTTCATAGCAAATCGTGCACTCTGCTCCAGCCGTTAAGGTGTGAGCGGTGGTACCTGCCCCATTCTGTTCCACCCAACTTAAAGGGGTGGAATATGTGCTGGAGTCCGAAACACTAACCGGCTGTAAAAAATTGAAATTGTTAATGGACATTTAAAAAGTTTCAATTGGATGTTACCTCAATGTATTGAGCGCTACATCCGCTCATCATCGTTAAACTGGAAGGAACGACACTGGAGGTAGTGGGTATCGGTGCCATAACGGTGGGTACTGGTGATAGAGCAGAGGAGTGATGATTGTAATTGTGAGAATTAATGGAAGAGGCTGGAGGAAGTATGACTGATAATACTGCTCCTCCATTTGCAGCTGGTTGGACCTAGATCAATAGAAATTATTAATATAAGGATGGACAGATTAGTGAGTGAAGGGCTTACCTGAATGTCCGCTTGTGGGAAACATAAACGTCCGGTTTGTGGTTGTTGCGTTTGTCTACTGGGTACTGGTACCGGTTCTGGATCTCGTACTATCAAACTTTGTCTAAAAAATTGAAAACTTCTGAGCAAATACGCACAAAATTTTGACCGTTAATACCAACCTGGAACTGTTACCTCCTTGTCTCATTTCGTTTTGCAAATTTAGGCTATTAATTGAATCGCTGGTGGCAATGTTATGTCTTCTATCTATAATACTTTGGCTTGAAATGTTCGTCAATGGGCTGGTTACCAAATTGGACAGCGCCATGCCGCTGAACACTCTAATGCGTTGAGTAGAACCGTAGATATCGAAAAATGCCCATAATCTAACCAATGAACAATTTGTATGTATTAAATATGACAAAATGGCAATGGTTTTAATACCTAAGAGATTGGTCCACGTGCATAACAACTAATGGAGATCCTCCATTGCGGCTAATTTGTACTTCACCATTTGGTGAAATATAAAAGCTGACTTCGTCACCTTTGGTCAAATTTCTTGAAAAGTCACGAGATAAGACCCAGTATTCGGGTCGATCCAGTAAAAAATTCGAATCATCTGGTAGATCTGCTGTAGTCAAATTCGAGGGATCGCACGAAGTTAAACCTGAAAAGGTCGGTATGCACATTAAAAACTGTAAAATATTTGTAGACATCCTATATGTTTTATACATGACAGATCAATTAAATTAATTCATCAAAAAATAAAACATGAAAATCATAATTTACAAAACTACTAGTTTATAAATTACTTTCAATGCCACAACCTGTATATTTGGTATTTTCAAGTTACCACTGTCATTTTAATATTGAATTCTTTAATCGTATACAGAATATAACAAAAATTTCTACGCACCTAAACCGAGACATCCCTGAAACATTGGTTCGGTGGCCAGAATTTGCACTACCACTCTTTCGGCTATTTGCAAAGGTCTCCCAGTAAAAATATAGCCCTGACAAAATTCCGTGTCGCTGCGCATTGCAGTGCTCCTGGCACCACCTAAAATACCCCATATTGTTAATTACCAAGTCTATTAAACTGGCTTTACACTAGACTTACAACAAAATCGAACGTTTCTGCCTCTGGTTCTATGCAAGGGCATGTACTGATAATTGTAACCATTAGGTTGATATTTTAATAGAGGCATACTCAGCTCTTGATTGTGCGTGACTGGAGCTGAATCGATTTGCATTTGTTGCATTGGATAGGTAAGTCTGTCTACTGGATCTGGTGTACGAGAAGTGGGAACGGAGACTGTTGGAGATTCACAAGAAGAAATAACAGATCTAAAAAGAAAAAAATATAAATTAACATGTCTGTGTTTTTGGAAAAGTGGTGTTTTTCTTGCCTGTTATTTAATTGATGTCTAATATCGACGAAACCAACAGCAGTGGAATTACCGTAAACATCAATAAGGGCCCAAACGGGACTACGAGTTTCAACTCCTCCGAAAAATATTCCTTTCTCTTCTCCATTGATTCCAAAATGAACATCTCCAGTAGATGTGACATAATAGAACAACACGGTATTCTGGCTGCAGAATCTTTCAGGCAGAGCTTTAGCCCAATAGCCGGGTTTGTTGGTTAAGTCCGGACAAGCGTATTTCGGTAAACTATATCTCATGCCAATAGGATCGTTCGATGTAAAACCGAATCTTAAAACTCCACTCCAGTTGTTGGATATTTCCAAGAATTTGATATAAATCTAAATAGAAATTGTTAATAAATGAGAAAATGTTTATTGAATTTTATCTGTACCTTCTCGTTAACTTTGATTGGACGGCTACTAAACGCGATTCCTTTGCAAAAACTTTCCACTCGTTTCGCAACAGTACCATCACGCGATATTCTAATATTCTCTCCATGGATATTATGGAAAAGTAATGGAGGTAAATTATTAGTACTGTGTATGTGAGATGAGGATCTTGAAGCTGTAATGCAAAAAAGAGAAAATTAGTTAAAGGTACTTATTAAGTACTACTTAATAAGCAAGGTGAAAAAGGTCCTGAGAATTAAGAAAAGATGGCAAGGTAAGCCCGGATCTCCCCTCATTGGGTGAGAGCGCTCACCTTCATTTTTACCTGACTGAATTTTGGATAGGACTTTCCACCCTAACATTTTCGAAACAAAAACTGTCCAGCTGTTGTATCGGCACCCCTCGTATATGCACCGGATTCTCAACACCTGGTAGATGTGACGACGACCCTCTTTAAGCACAATGTGTGCAAAAACTATACATCTTCCTCAAGGCTCCGTTAATATATTACAGGGTGTACCCATATAAATGTACTTTAGTCAAGAGAAAGCCATTTAGCTATTTTTGCATATTTCAAATGGAGTACTCTGTATATCGTTTTCGGTAAATTTTCTAGAGGGAGTGATTATGAGAACCAAACAAATGTATGGGTGGGGTGTTTGTTGATGACGATAACCATAGAATTTAATGTAGTGAACGGGGAGTTTTATCAGAAAATTGTGACGTTACTTTTATTTATTTTTTTTGAACAAAAAATATCTAACTATACATTCTTGAAGAGAAGTCTGTTTGGATAATTCGAGCCTAAAAAACCACGGAAGGGTAACGAGACGTGAAAAATTACAGTCAGCTGAGCAGAGAACCGGTGGGCATTGAAAGTTTATGAATGAAACCCAGCAACGTGAAGCGTAACAGTGGCTTGAAAATTAAGAAAATCCTTCGTTTTTTTTTTGTCTTTCTACTGTGGCGCTCATTGATGAGTAAAAGAATAACGTAACACTCCATGTTCTAACTATGCCTACATATGTATGTATGTAATTTGTAGGATGAGGTAACTTTTATAACACTTGCTGTGTTGTCCAAATATTGTTCTGTTTGACTATAATTTATTCAGATCTATGGATGATTCATCCAGAAATCTAAATAAATTCTTGTACATATGTATTATCCTAATATTTTTGAACAACCTTGGATATTTGTTGTTACATAACAAAAAGATTTAAATGTTGTTGATATCAATTGTAATTGACTTTATGTTTATTTGTTCAAAAACAAAGGAACAACATTAAAATTCGTTGTAATACAGTGCACAAAGTGGAAAATAAGTTAAAAAAAATGAATCACAAATAGAAAGAAAATTATTTTTAGAGATTTTCTTTTTGTCATTAAAATAATATTTTAACATCTGTTCACATAGCAGCACTCGAATCCATAAGGGACTAAGTATATTCCATACGACTTAATTTAGACTTTCGTTCCCCCACGGACTCTTTCTGTCGCTCATCCAGACATAACATGTGGGGAAGACATCACCGCGGGCCCCTCTTATTTCCACTCGAGTTTAAATCGAAACAATTTTCCCCGATAACGAATTACGCAATTTATTATCGAGGAAACAAGTACACGGCGACTTCGTATAACGTTGTTTGAAACCTCTCTAATGCGATTTCCATAAAGACGAAGTCTTGTAGGAAGCCAATATACATATATGTTACGATAATTAACGTTTTATTGCATGAGCCGGTGGCAAATTTCTATTCAAATACGTGGGAGATGCTTTATCCGGCATGTCTGCAAGGAAATGCTACACCAACAATAATTAATTATCTCCGCCGGAATAAAGTTTCTCATTTTTTCGTTCCGTTATTTAACAGTACTGCCAATTTTCTATCTATTCAAACAATTAGATCTAGAAAACCACATTAACTACACAATTAACTCGTGAATCTGAACTTTTAGAGACATTTCTTTGTACTCCCTGGATAAGGTACTGTTAGTCCAATTGAAATTTTAACAATAAGTTGTACGAGATATGTAACTAGATTGAACTGAATAGAATTTCTATGATAAATGAATAGGTGCAAATAACAAAATAACGAACACCCTTTTAGGATTGGTTGGTATTTTACTGAAAGTGACTAAAGTTTTTTAAGTTTGACCTTGCAAAAACCCTGTAGATTTCCATAACAACGGTAGACAAGGTAAGAAAGAGTGTTTGCTGCAAGGTGAAAATAAGGTATTTCTGTTGTAATTGAAAACGTTGTCAATTTCTATAGTGTTTATTCTTTTTTGTTTCGATCTAATTAATATAATATATTGAATATAAGTTTCTAAACAGCATTTTTATGCATAAAACAATTGAACACATTAATGAACATTACGCAGGAGTTGTTTAAAGAAGTCAACGATAAGGATTTAATTAAATTTTCCAATGAAACATATACATATATTGAAATTAAAATCAATACTATAATGTATCTTTTAAAGAAACCATTGTAGAAAAGTAGAGGAAATATGACTTTTTCATAGTCACGCAATTGAAATGAAATCTAGAACGAAATAAACAGATAAAAGCAGAATTCTAAAATATGCTTCAGTAAGTCCATCTATCAATAAAATTTATTTCTTCTAAAAAATTCAGATAAAATCTATCTCAATATATGAATATGAATTACGGACAATAAGAAAGAGGTAGAATACATTTCTGACATTGTACAGGTAATCTACAAGACGATAGGATAATCGAAAAAATCCTCGTACAGCATGGCATCTTTCAACACGGTAATAACAGTGCGAAGACCCTCCTCTCTCAAAATTAAGCCATGTTTACACTGGCTTTTAAAGCACTAATGGCCAGTAAATGCGAAGCGTCTATTCCCTACCACTTGGTCTTGGTTCTTGGTCCTTTATACCACGATTACATATAACACGGTATATAATTTAGAAAGCGATCTATGGTGTTACAGGAGATTTACCTGTACATATAAATTAGAAATAAGTATTTGTGAATTAAACTAACTATTATTTGCTCTGTCCAGGAGGTAATTTGATAAAGTGCTCAAAAGAACGGTCTAACCATAAGAGGATATGAGGTATATGCACTTAAGCATGCACGTGGGTATCGGCCGGAAACCGGATATAAGGTGTAGAAGTTCGCTTGAACCCTCCCCCGACTGTATTGTCCTGGCATTGAAAGACTTTTTGATCCGTTCTATTCTTGAAGAACCGATAAAAATCGGCATTGAATTCTAATTAATCGCGCGACGACTGTTAATTAATTAATTTTTCGCAATAACTTCCATTCAAGAAGTAGTGGTTCTCGATCGTCACTGTTATTTTTAACACAAAACCGTTAAATTAATGATAAAAAAAACCGCTTTCAAAAGTTTCTGATTAGCTTTAATGTATGGTTCGCGTATACTCGAACCATCATTTACTTAAAAATGAACGCGATTTATCTTCAGAAAGATCATTTTTATAATTGATCATCGACTTGAAATTCCTTAATGCGTGATTTGGCCACGAACACGAACTAGAGATTATGGCCTAATTTATTTTAGAAAAGATGTCGGGAGGGGGGGGCCGGCAGTTCGTTTCCCACGGTGCGAAAAAATTCCTAGATTACATGGTAAGCGTGCGCGACGGCCCCGCTGGTCTCTCCTTTCTCAGAAACATATTTTTGATTCTAGAATTATGATTTCTCGCAATCGAACATGATGGACGTGAGGAAATTATTAGCTTTCTGTTTTCGTTCGGATCGATTTCGGGAAAATGGGCGTTCATTCTTTTGTGAATAAATTTTCTTGACGAACCGACCTTATTATTACGTTGTTCGAACAGGTTCTTTTTTACTCTTGTTTTTGTTACTTTAATATACAGTGCAATTACGTTTTTAGGACGTCAATACTGTTCAAAAACAGTATCAAACAAAAATGTTGAAAAGAAAAGAACGAAAAATAGTTTTCAAACAGAACGTCTTAAATTCGCCCCAAAGAACAAATTGATTCCCTCTGGAAAACTTTTCGTAATCCCAAATGAACGAAAAGACTCGAAACCTATAAGGGAGCTGATTATAAAAATTAATAGACTTTCAGTGAATTATCGGCTACATTGGCTTTTGGGAATACCAACTAGAACACGAGGTTTTTCGCTATCATCTCTAGCCCCTAATAAATTTCAGCTTAGTCTATAAACAAAAAGAGTTTTCGCATGGAAAACATGCCAACGCTAAAAACTCCATAGATATGTCTCTTTGAGAATCTAAGTGAATGGTTGCAAAGACACCCCGCCCGGATTAGAAAAATAGGGGGACGTTTTCTAGGACAGATGCGAAAGATATCTCGGGAGATTTTTCCATCCTAGACAGATGTCTCTGATGCCAAGTTTCTTTACCCCCAAAATGGAAACGCCCCAAGTTTATTTTCGAAATAGCCCCGAAAAAGTATAGTAACAAATATGTGCGAATTCACTCACTAAAAAGTGATATTTCTAATGCGCAACGTAAATGGTAAAGAAAACGTTAGGCAGCACCGCAAAAAGCGAAATTCAACCAAGATTTATAAGGTATTGTAGAGGCCAGTGACGTATCATCAAAACATCAATTTTTCTCCGTTCTTTTCTTAGCTTTCTAACATTGTTCAGTGTGGTTTCACTCAATATTTAACACATCATTTTTTAATAGCCAAGTATACTCTCTTTCCTGCTATTTAAACTTTTCACGCGCAACTCTTTTGATCTCCATCTTCATCTTCAACTAATTAACACTCGATGAAATCCTCCTCGGACCTCGTTGAGTGATGTATTTGTTTAAACCATGTGAAAATTGCACCGCGCCGTCTATGTACGGCCTCAACATTGTTTCCTTACGTAACGACACGACTTTAAAGCCGGTGGAAGATGCTCACCAAGAGAGTATACCGTGGGAAATAACTGAACCGAGTGTTCCTACTACGTCACAAAAGAATCGTCGGACGGTCTTATACGAGGTATCTTTACTTAATTTAGCCAAGCAACCCATGATCACATATAGAATTACAGTTTGTTTTAAGGGGAAAATACATTTTGCACAGCATCTGAGGACTTTTTGAATGCTCGTAAAATTGGGGAGATTCTCTAGTTGAAAATTAAAAATTCCTATTTGCCAATGGCTTCATTCCCTCGTACTAACATGACCTACTAAAACAAATTAAACCTCAACAACAAGAAAATCAATTTACTCCTATTGCATCTGAAGAGCTCTCTTAAGAAATTTATGACTTGAAATTTCGGTTTAAGAAATCTTGATAATCACTTTATGTACATGGGTGTTCGATTCAATTTAGTGTCGTTTTACAAATGGGAGTTTAAGCTTACAAATTCTTGCTTGTAAGCGTAACTATATATGTATTATATGGAGGTAGTTGCTGATTCGAAACCTTAAAAATTGTCAAATCTAATTGTAGCTGATTTAAAGATTCAAATGAAATGTCTTATATGAATCTTACATTTTGGTCTTTAAAGACATAATGTTTTTTCCACGTAACACATGATATCCATTGCACATTCAAAACAAGTCTCCAGCATTCAAAACATGCTGATATCTTATGGATATTTACACAGAAAAGTGGTCTTCCAGTCAACCACATTATTGTTTCAATGAAGGTATTAATAGGACATCCATTGGACACCGTGGTGCAGTTTGAGTTTAAAAATAGTATTCATAATGGACCCAAGTGTTAAGTATTAAATAAAAACTTGTCTGAAATAACTTCTTTAATATACATCGAAAATAATTGCTGTCAATATTGGCCATAAATAAGGATTCTGGAATTTAGAGGATTTCCTCACATTGTCTCGAGTTGTCTTTTACCACATCCTAAAAATTCATCCTAAATTATTGTAGTGTTTCTCAAAAAATGGTTTACGACAACATTTCCTTGAAAATACTCTTTTAAATTATAGGATGAACAAGATTAGAAATTAGAGAATTTCTAAAGGCTACATAAAGTAGAAGACGTTTACTCTTCTATCAATGAAAAGATTCTTTTTTAAATGTCTTCCACATTCAAAGACTGTTTTTTTAATAAATGTGGGAAAACGATTCCAAGCACACAAATAGGAGTGTAAATAAAACTGAAGGAACATTAACAGCTATTATGTTTACCCGAAAGCCATATTTGGTATGGTAATTCTTGAAGGTATAACACGCAACTATTTCGGTAAATATTTAGGTCTTCCTCACGCCCATGGGAAAATTCATGGGCCGCCTATATTGACTCCAAAATGAAGAAAAAAATTATACTCCCGATGAGGTACGGCGTTGTAATTAGCCTTCATGTACAACGTGAAACAATAAAGAAAATCACGATGTATCAAGATGCAAGTGAAAGACGACGACGTAAAATGCTTCGTGTCCATATAGCGAAGGTTCTTTGTGTGAAAAAGGAATCTTCTCACGGTCTTTCTTCGCTACGCCGTGGAGGATTCATCGTGGACCGATTATTTACGAGTCTCCTGTGAATTTCAATTTATTGAAAACGAATATTAAACAAATAAATATTGATTTTATATTTGAATTAAAGTTGAAGGCTTCCTTGCTGGAATAGACTAATGGTACCTGGCATTCAATTCAAACAACCTTTTTTTTTCAACAGTTAAATAACAATCGAAAACTAAAAATAGTGAATCCAATAAACATTGTGTTCTATTTTGTTCAAAATCGATATTAGTAGAGGTATATGTACAATGTACATAGACGGATGGCATTTGTAGAAAATAACTTTTCTATGACGTGTTCTTTGCTTTTGGTTCGTTTTTTGTGTTCGAAATTTAAAAAACATGACAAAGCAAGTTATTAACCGAATAACTGGGTCGAATTAATTTGCAAATTCATCAGCTAATTGTAATTAATGAATACTTGAAGAGGAATAGTGCAAATTTTTTTGCAGGATGTAGCGTCACAACTGTAAACATCCGGCGGGAAAAAAAGGACAAAACATTAAAACTATCTCGCGCCCAGTCAATAAACGATAAGCTCAGTCCCAAAACAAGAAAAAAAAGTAATTTTACGCACCTATCCCCATCTTCTTCTTGATTTTCTTCAACACTTTCATTTTCTTCAAGGGTGAGAAGCTGATCTTCGTTTCCTTGCAATTGTCGTTTTCCGCTTGACACCGTTGACAAGCTTGCTCACCTTTCACACCCATAAATATTCAACAACCTCTGCAGTATTCAGTAAAAATTTCCAGAAATAATCCTTTCCAAAAAAAAAGTGTCCACTTTCACACTTTTCCAAACGCGATGTAATCAAAGGTTTGCTCCGATGGTAGGAGTAGAACCCACCTCGCACTGCTCAAGCCGAATTCGGACTGACTTGAATGCCCTGACGCATTCAACGTCTAAACGCTGTGTTCGATAATAGTAGAGAGGAGGACAGATGTTGGCACGCGCCTTCGACCAATCAGAAACGAGACACACGCCAACTGTGATCGCACACCGGCCGAAGGTGGTAAAATGGCAGATGTGATACGGCTGGATAGGTTTCTCAAAAAGGTTACTTTTTGATTATATTTTATGTGCAACTATATGTAGATGTTGCATCTAAAGGAGATGGCACATCAAGAAACTGGATTCACGAAAACAATCTTATCCATAAAGATTGCTATTCTTCTAGACTCAAATAGAAGAACAACGGTTTATTAGTTCAAATTACATACGTAAATAGAGAGATCTGTATTCGTATACACCAAAAATGAGCTGACAACATGTCGAAAATACCCCGAAAAATCAACTAAAAATATACAAGGTGTTTCTAAATTCCCTGCAAAAATATCTAAGGGCGCATCCTCAGGTCAAAAACATCTGGAACTACTTGGAAACGCCTTCTAAAATAGCTTACACATCAATATGGGCTTCCCTTAGAAACTCATCCATCGTGTAGTAGGCGTTTCCCATAAGAAATGATTTTATTTTAAATTAGCTTTTTAATCAAATTTCTCAATTTAGGTTCTACACATTTTATGAAAGATCTTTAAGACATTGTATTCCACATTTAATTGTAAATAAGAAAAGTTCTACTTATAAAAGTCTAATTAGCTGTAAATTCGAGTATCATGATTGTAAGACCTTTTGTGTTCCTCAAATAGCTTCATTATCATACACAAACACTATCGATTCGTACATATACATATAGTGTTCAAGTCGTGAACTGTAATGGTATTTGATGTAACAAAGGGATCACTTGGGATTTTATTAATCGGCATCAGCAAGTTGTTTTGTGCCCTGTACAGTCTTATCAACTCAAAAATCTACTTTTTAAAGGGGTTTCTGTAAGGTGTCTTCTGTAAAAACTCGTTATTTTTTTTCCACAAATATACCACCTAAAAATTTTTCTTCAATATCAGTAGTAATTGGTTTCAAAATTTCAGTGGCAAAGAGGTCAAGAAATAACATTTTAAACATTTTTTTTATTGTTGATACAAATAAAAGATCAAAAAATTATATACAGTGTGGTTCTAAATATAAAATAGGCTTACGTAAAAAATTAACATAGTATGGAATTGTAGTCATGATTGTATACTATACTATACTTTCATATAAAGTGAGTATGAAGAACGTATACCTACTCTTCATTCAACATCTAGAACCTATATTTTCTACAAATTCCTTTGAGGTTTTCATATAATTTGAAACTTTATACAACGTGTCAAATAATAAAAGACAATCAACGAATTACGTCAAGTAACAGTTCGAATATCATATCTGAAAAACCTTGAAGGATTTCAAGTAAACATTAGTATTGAAAATGCTCCCTGTATATGCTCATTGTGATTCTTTACACGAGTGTTTTCGATTATAAATAAAGGCTTGTTTCAAAGGTATTTTTAGAAATGAAAAGCTTTCAACTTTGCCCTCAGACGTGCTTTGAACGACGATTGATGATGTCTCGTATTTGTTCCAATCGTGGTAGGTAAAAACACATTTGAAATTGCTCAGAGATCAATATTAAAAAATATGGTCAGTCACAGTACCCCAACAATTAAGGTGACCCTAATAATAAACATGGGAAAAACCTGAAAAATGACCATTGCATGGTGAACATCTGTTGTGCACCTAACACACGTTTTTCCATCTTTTTTAGGTACTTTTTACATTTATCGCAGTACAGGGTGATGCAAAAACGACACTTTACTAACTACAAAAAAAGAATTTCTAAAAATTCCCAGGTCCAGTTTGACGCAACCGATCAGCTGATGCACGTGTGCCTTTCTAAAGAAGACCTTCCTCATACCGTTCTTCGGACATTAATCTCATACAATAGACATTTTCTAAGTCACCTGATAAGAAGACGCAAAAGGTGCCTTTTAAAAATGGTTAAAGGGCATGTTGTATTCTTGCGTCAGCTGGTGCTTCGAACAAAAACCACCCTGGAGAAATTCGATTTTCTTAAAGATCTTTCATGGTGCAGCGCTTATATGTGATCTATGATCGTTTCGAGGAATGAAAAAATGCCATGAAAGGTACCTGAGATTAGGTATATCTGGAAACATGCCATACATTAAATAAACGACTATTTTGTAATTTCAAAAATAACGTGCGCAAATGATTGAACATCCCCTTCTTCACCTGTTCGATCTAAATTTCCTCTAAAATCAGCCAGATCAAGGCCTAATGGCAGGCAGCATATAAGATGGAAACAGGTGAATCGACGAACGAGAAACGCACAAGGTGTGTGGATCAGCTGCTCAACAGCCTTAAAACTGTTTAAGATCAAGTAGCCCACATACAAATGCAGATGTCAAGCAATCAAGTCAACTTTAATTATGATTATAGAAAAAAAAAATGACAAATTTTCAATTGTACTAGTTAAAGTACAAATATAAAACGAAATTCGTTTATTTATAGTTTTCATTTGAACAATTCAGAATAGCTTTTATATTGCTAATTTACGATTGGAACTAATAAACATACTGGTACTAAATCTTTTCCGGAATTTCACAAGAGATCTTTAACATAAACAATGCCAATTGCTCAACGGATCGCGATTGCAGCGTGATTTCTTGCAGGTAATTGACGAGGGTTTATTTATAGTATATATTTTAATGGAACTACAAAAGTACAAGTTACGTCCAATCTTAGTTTTGCTTTACATTTAGATTAATTTGTTCAGAATAATGTGTTAATTAAGGTCACTAGTTGTCTGATTAAGCATTGAATCAGCTTTAATAATTTAAAAAATTAACAATTGGTCAAGTGACAATTAAGAAAAATTTCAGGCTTGGTCTTCAAAAAATCGACGAAATTAAAAATAAATATTTGTGCATTTTGATTATTCTGTAATGCACAATTTTTAATTAAATTTTAATTATTATTTTTAATTATCACCGAGTTTATGACTAATTTTTTAAAAATGAATGTTTTTTTTTTTAATTTTTTAACGTTCCTCTGCTTCTGCCGTGCAATATTGGATTCATTTTTCGTTCATTCAATGGAATAATGTGATGGTTCATGAATACAATGTTGCCGTTTCATTCATAAAATTATAGAAAAACAGAAAGCAAAAACTTTGAAATTCTATTTGTAACATTGATGTGTGACAAATGTACGATGGATTCGGCAAAGTTATAGACAAATGTATTTAGTTGGTCAGGAGTCATTATGATTCCTTTTCAGCCCAGGAAAAAGGAAAAATATTAAGAAATTTGACGTAAAAGTTAAAATAAATACATCTATGTACCTGCATTTTCCCACGTCCTCCCTCAAATCAGCTGTTCGGAATTCAAATGTACTTTTATGGTAAACAAATTTTTAAATCTCGACAACGATACGCAATATATTCAACACAAAAACTTTCGTTTTAAATCAGCTGATTTTCAGAAAAATAGAACTTAAATTCCGGTGCACCCATACAACAATCATCTTTATGCAAGACACGACAACAAAGCTCAAAAAGTTGAACGATCGCAAACACCATACCCAACCAGGTAAGCTTCTATTCTTTGCACAATTTTTTTCTTAAATGACTTTTCTTCTCTGAAACGTAAATCGTTTTGCGGTTACCCAAAGAAATTATGTTTTGCATAGAAGGTACCTTCGTCAGCTGTTTTCTTATCACGTTTTATGTTTTGTGCAATTTTTTTGTAGATATTGTACAAAACCTGTTCCCAGCACTAACATTATTTAATTAATATAGGCAATGATAGTGCTCTAGAAGTGACTAATGTATGCTTATCCTCAACCAATATACTTCATATTCATGAAGTGTTTGAAGCAGAAAATCTCTGTGCACCTGAAGATAATAAAGTCGACTTCAAACTCGTTGCTTTGATCGTGAGCCAAGAAAAACTGATGATGACCTGAAGATATCTCTTAAGTTCAACTGCAACGTAGTAATTGATAAATTTAGTACACACCACATTTGTCAGACATGGCCCTTTGTGCCTTCTGGCCTTTTGAATTTTTTTAAATTTTATTGGAAACATTCACGAGTTGCATTAGGAAAAATTTCTTCAGTTTTCATTTTTTCAAACATGTAGTTCAGAATTAAAAAGTACACAATACACATTTTGTGATATATGTATACAGGATAACATTTACTCTTTCAAAATGATTACTTTACAAATATGTATATATAAAAAAAAAATATCATATCGAAAGTAGTGACTTGACGTTAAATAACCGATTTTCAACAACACCTGTAATGATAAGACTTCTGAGACCAGAAAAAATTGATCAACGGCAGATGACATGGACTGCAGAGGAGCCCTGAAAACAGCTGTCTTAAAAATTAAGAGTAAACCAAGGAGGATGTCGTAAAAATAAGAAATATCCTTTGTTTAGTCTCACAAATTCGTTGAATATATAAAATTGTTTGTTTTTTCTATGTATCTTGGTTTTTGTATAATTTTCATATGTACGACATTGCACAAAAAAAAAACTATAAATTTGTAGAAATTTCAATTTTGTAATTGGTTCTAAACAAATTCATATGTTTAACCAAAGTGAACTTTGAAATAAAACAGATAAAGATTTTAACCCGCATTTATGTACTGAGAAAAAGAAAAAAACCTTTTTTAGAGAAGCGAATAACAATGGTACACCATTCGTTCTAACTTGGGGGCAAGCATATGTTTTTTACGTCTGTCTTCCTTTCCGTATGTCGATATCGTCACCTGTTGGGTTAAGATCATTTTGTATGATATATTCTTGTTGTTAGGTGGACATCTTTAAAATTGAAATAATCTATAGTATTTGCCATATTTATTGAAAAAGTAAAAAAAAAACTATAATAATAACTTATAATATTTTGAAGAACGTATGGATTGTGATTATGGGAAACAGAAAAAATCATATGTAATCATGCCAAATGAATATACAGTTATGGCCAAAAGTATGAAGCACTCCATAAAAATACATATGTATTTCTAAGTTATTTATATCTTTAGGGGAAAAACGTCTTTTTGATTAATTTCGATTTATTAGATATTAGAACAATACTAAAAAGAAAATTTGCCAAGAAACGCTTTATCAAAAAGAAGAAAAGTGACAAGGAAAAAACGACTTACATTGTTACCATGGAAAAAGAAAGACAAAAAACCTCAAACCGCTATTACCACCGAAGAGAGGGGGCCTTGAGAACTAAAGTTATTGTTGAGGCACTGCAGAGATACACCACTGTTGTCACTAATTGTTCTTTTTTAAAATAACATATGTACATATAAATAAATGTGCCTCATATTTTTGGCGATGGCTTTATTTCTTGAAACGAGCTTATTACAGATTGTCGATAACCTTATATAAGATCAGATTAGTTGAAAAGAAATGTGAAGTAAATGTCATTCAATTTCAAGTATCACCTTCAGATATTTAAATTTATAAAGAACAGTTTGCAACAAACTTAGAAAAAGACTAAAACTTTCCTTTACATGGTAAACTTTTAATATATTGAAATGTTTCCCATCAAAATCGAAGAAAAAATGGAAGTAACAATGTAAAATAAACTATTTGATGGCTTTTTTTTAACATAAAAAATCGCTTGAAATCCGAAACTCTCAATTTAAAAAGAAAAACTTTTGACGAAAAGCTCGTATAAACGGAAATATCGACTTTCATATCGTAAGTGGCATTATGGCTTTCAGTATTTCCATTTTAAAGGGAAGTTTCCTTCTCTGCTATTCTCAAATTGTCGCTTTGGCTTTGTCGCAAGGAATATGAAATAAATCAGATGACACACCATTTTATATGGTTATATCACTTGTAATTTACACATACATATGTACATAGATAGATATATGAAATTGAACTTTTTACAAAGTGTATTATATTTCATAAAATGGCAAATAGTGAAGAAAAAACTGTTTATAAAGTTTGTTTCTGGGGAACGCAAAAAACTTACTACTGTATGTTTAAAATGACAAAATAAAAATTTGATGATAAAAGTATTAACAAAAAATATTCTAACCAGCAAGCAACCTAGATCTAACAATAAGTGTAAATCCTAAGAGCATTAGGAAATTAGTTTAATAAACATTAAGTCTAAGTTATCTATGATATTGTGGTTTTCCCAATATCTGTTCCAAGACTGATCAAGGATGCCTTTCAATTAAACAGTCTTTTGTATTTTATTCCGGATTTAATGGACATTGGCTTCATTAATTTACTCGGCAATAAGCAAAACATTGTAATAAAGAATCGAACTAACAGCAGCTGGTGACAAGATGAAAAATATTAAAGAAAAATTGAAAATGCACATGTCACAGATACCTTTACATCCCCCTCTGAAAATTTATTTATTGAAATCACCCCTTCATCGAGATCGCAAGGATCGCATCTTGATGACCAGGTGACGTGATACTTTCTAAAAACGGGCAAACAAGAATAAACGGGGGCGGGGGGAGGTCGTCCATTTTCAATTCAAATTTCGAAAGGGTTACGAAGACGCACTGTGTCCAATGAAGAATTGTGCTGAAAATGCTTTGAAATACCACACATTTTGTATTCGTACGTCAATTTTATTTATTTTGAATACCTGTTTTAATGCATTCACGTAATGAAATCGAAAAAATATAGCTTGACTCTTAACAGAGAGGAAGAGTTTACTACTTATGCAAACACAGATGGTTTCTTTTCTGGACAAATGTTAATAACAAATAAAAATTTTGTACGTATGAAACATCAGATATGAAATATTTCCAGTGTGTTGATCAATAAAGAGGTAAACCGAACAACCTAATGGGTAAAAAAAAGATCCAAACTCAGGGAAAATAAATTGGAGGAATAAAAGGGAAATTGAATAACTACTTCTTCAAAGTTTATTATGTTATTGGAAGGTTAAATGTTTTATGAAGTGTTTAACAAAAACGTTTATTGAAAAACTAAATTTTTGTATTATTAATGTGACTTTTTAAGCACCATATTCAATTCATAAGTTTAATATGATTTTTTTTTCTAATCTTTAACTGTTTTTACAGGAAAATTTGTAAACACAGTTGTTTCAAGAGCATAAATATTTTGAAAAAAATTAATATTTCCAATATTTTTTAAAACGTGTATTGTCACTATCAAAAGGTGCAGAAATTGCTTAGCAGGAGTAGCGAGTCAGACCCTTCATTTTTAAGGTTGTTTGCCTAGACGCGTATGCGTGGGGAGGATCAGCACGTGCAGCTGGCGCTTTCGGCACGTGGCTCGATGTTCCCGTTTAATCAGTGGCGGCCTTAAAAAACACATCTCAAACGTCTAATTTCTTATACCGAAAATATCGCGATACAGGATTTCTATAGAACCTTTCTATGATTACTTTGCAACAAAGATAGAGTATTAATAATTGTGGAACATCAATGGTATGCTTACATGGAACGCCACTGCTCTATAAAATTTCCCCAGTCAGACATTTCATTAGATGCACGTTACCGTTCGACCGTTCCAAATTGCAGTTTTCCACACGGAAAAAATCCGCAGACCCACCCTTATTAAGACACCCTCTCAGAGGGTCTATTCAATTTTTTTTTAAACCTTCTGTGGTAAAGGTGTTGCTATTAGTAATAAATACAGCGACAGAATATGTTAATTGACAGAAACAATACGAGATTGCGTGTCTAAATATAAATAAAACATACAATTAATGCAATGAATTGTAATATTTTGCATTTGATTTCTACCAAATGTACCAACTCCAGAAACATAACGTTATTGAGCTGGCATATTTTCTTCCTGGCATGAGTTCATTTAAAGGTAAAGGTCAAAACAGTGTAATACAAACCTCAATAGAGCCGCCACAAAGCAACTATTAACTTGCTATCATGGAATGAATGCCAAGAAGTCCAAACCTCAATTCAATGGAATTTCTCTGGAAATGAGGTTGGACTTCCAAATCCATTTCGAAAAATGATCTGATACATATTTGTAATCAAATTTAGAAAAATATCGATCAAGGTTAAGTTCTAAATTTCATTGAAAACTGTACAAAAGCCAGATTGATCGGACTTTGAAAAGGTATTAATGAATTTCGTAACAGAAATATCTATTTAACAAATATTTGTTATGTTTTTACAAACATTTAGGGAAGGGTTCGCAGTGATGGTTCCTTCGTTGTTTTACTTCCTTTAAAAAACTGGGAATTTCATAGGCATCGAAGGGCTTTTAAACCAAAACAAACACAAAAATAAAAGAGCAAACAATGGCATACGCAACAATTGTTGTCTGTGTTTGTTCACATTTCATATCAGATGTCAAATAATTTTTTTTTTGAAATTTGAACGAGAATAATAGAGAATAAACTGAAATTTTAGGCTACTTTTAATGTACCAGTGCAGTACGATAAGTACTCATTTTGGGGAAAGTGAAATGATTTTTCAATAAAAACAACTCTTTACCTTAATATACTTAACTTGGCGAAATTTGATTTCATTTTCTTGTATTAGAAATTAAATAGGAATCATAAGAATTCTTATCTGAAGAATTTTATAGATCAAACAATTGCAAAATGGTACTAATCTGATTTATGGGGACAATTTGAGATTGAATTTAAGGAATTCATTCGGAATAGAAAAAACAACTTCCTTTTTGAACCGTAATATTTTTCAGATTTGGGTCCGTGTAATTTCTGTTTATTCCAAAATCCGAAAAAATTAATGTCCTCTGGCTAAATAGATATTATGTTGAAAAATAATATTTTTTCACTGTTAGAGATATTTATTCTATAGCCTTCGTAACTGCAAAATTATTGGAACCACTTACAAAATCAGAATTATTGACTTGTGAAATTGTGATTAGTATTACAGTTTTAACGATACAAATGCCGCCCCCTTGGGAGTTACTGAATCATGACGGAATCGAGGAAACAGTCACGACTTTATTATAGGATAAATTTGCATTCTTACTAACATTGCAAAAGAAATAATTAGATTATTTAAGTTGGTAACTAACATCTTCCGTTTGGTATTTGAACAACTAAACTAGTATAAAGAAAATGCTGTGGTTAATTTAAAAATTACGTTGGATGTTTTTACTTTCAATAAATTACAATACAAAAAAGAATAGATGAAAGGCTTTACTAACAGTTGACAAAACTGGCATTTGCCGATTCCAATCCAATTCAAATGCTTCAAATAAGCGTTCTATAAGGTTGAAATTAGGATTTTGTAAACCGTTGCTTTGAATCTAATTCTTAATTAACTGACTTGAATCTATGAGATCTCGTTTAGCATTCATTCACGATAGTTTATAAAATAATTTTTTTAACATCAAATTTAATGAAAAGAGTAAATTTCATATTGGAAGGCTACCTTATTCTCTATACAGAATAGTTTACATTTCAATGTCGTTAACATAACAATAGATCATGAATTAACATCGTATCCACGTGCTTCAAGAAATAAAGAATCAACGGAAACTGCTTCTTTATTATAATAAACGGTTCTATAAAAATAATGAAGTCTTAACAATAGTTTTGATGGAAATTTGTTTAATTCTGTTGAAAAAGAGGTCTTGAAAAAGGCAAATTTAGACCTTAACTGTTATTTAAAAGAGCCCAGTGGCAATTAATTCTATTGTGAAATTTGTTTTGAAGGCGATATTTAACGTCTACACGAAGGTTGATGCTTTCATGTTAAAATGACAGTCAAATTAAAAAGATCAAAAGCTTTGGATATTTGATGGACAAAATCTGATGATGACAACCAAGCTGATCGTCTGTGGGTCTGACCAAAGGCGTAAATACCAAAGTGTTTTTTTTTTCTTTGAAATATAATAAATAACCAATTGTGAAATAGCAGTACCAAATGTTTTCAACAAATCAAATTGTAAACCTCCTAAGTCATAAATACCACCCAGATGGGTTTGTAAAATTAATGTAGGATCACGTTTTAGAAAATTCAAAGAAATAAATGAATCTCATGCATTTTGAATGACAACCGCCTAGATTTTATTGACTGGTAATGACGATCAATTCATTGGTATCAAGAGCACAATTTCTATAAATTTGAAACGGTTTCTCTCCGTTAACATTGATAATTTTAAAACAGGAAAAAACTTAATCCGGTAACCGAAAAAGTACGTTATGGTAATTAACAGTCGTTTTTCAATAGGGTACTCTATAAAATATAAAATTTCACCCACCGTGGTGGATCGAACAATGATGATTCCAAGCTGACAGGAAGTAAAAGCACAGTCTATTCCCATCTTTCATGTTTGAAACTACTTCCGTTTACTTTTACGGACGCCACCCCCCCTCCGAAAACTATAATTTTAATACCCTTAGAGGTTCGTAATTTTTTGAACATATGCTCTATAATTTTTTTTAAGAAGCAAATTTTTTTAACTGCCAGAGCCAATTTTTTTTTTTAAAATTTTACGAACGTTCAGGATAAGTTCCATTGTAAAGTACGTTAGATATTTCAGCTCAACTAATGAAATACCTCGTATATTACACAATTTGTAGTCAATAATAAACAAAATCGAGGGGTTATTCACTTTCGAAATGGAAAAAGTATTTCCAAACACTTCTAAAGTATTTCCACTTATTTCCAAACATTTCCAGTTGTCAGATGTATACTCGGAATTATACATATTCATTACAAAAAAAAAGTAAGCTGCAAACAAATACAAATCATTTGAGTATTTCCATTTATTTCCAGTCATTTTCAAGTTTATTTCAGATATTTCCAAATATTATTTATGAAATGATTCCCAAAGTGAATAACCCTTCGAACAGATCTATGGACAGTCATATATAAAGTTAAAAGTATAAAGTTTCTTAGAATCTACAGAGAGCAAAGCCAAATACGTCTTTTTTAGAGGTAGTAGTCCAGTAATCCTAAACACCTTCTCATCATTTTTCTAAAGACTTGAATATTCGAAGAAAAATATGTTTGGTGTTGTTCAGAGCCATTTATCATTGCTCTTAATATTTCTTACTACTTTAAGGTTGAGTGGACCAAATATTATAGATGCAAGCGGCTGCGCAATGTCGAATTACAAAAATATTACCTATCTATTTCAGCAATTTTCAGTAAATGTATACATTTTTATTAATAGAATAAATTTTCGTAAACAATCAATCAATTAATTCACCTTGTATCGCTCTGTATAACATGATAAAGGCAAAAGTTCTCACGGTAAAAATAAATTCTTTAGATTGTAAAAAAATGTGATAGACAGATGGTATTGGTCGGGGCCTATTGTACCATCACAAATCCTATTTATGGTACTTATTTTAGCAGTGCGTTTATTGTGGGTTGTCTCGAGATAGTTCAATTTAAACGTGACCAAAACGAAATTCGAAAAGTCATTAAAGTTAAGTCTTTTTTTCTTATTTGGTAGTTTGAGGTCCCTGGTTATCCATTATTGCAAACATACAGTTATTATTTTCAGAAATTAGTCGTTTTTACCTGAAAAATTTGGACTAATGCAGCATAAATAAAATTTCCCAGGTTTTAAATATAATATAATTTTGTTTGTTCATTAAACTTTATTTAAAGATGAAATAAGCAATATCGAAATAGTAATAAAAGTGTCAATGCGGCATCTCTCTATAACACTTAACAACTTATCACATGCTAATTTCCATTAAATGTTTAAAGCATAAGTTAAAGTGTGTTCAATTGTTATAAGCATGAAGAGAACTTTGCATGTTGCTTACAAATAAAATATTCTCAACAACTCTTATAAACTTTAGGATAGTTTGCAGACGAATTCTAAGAGCATTTATGAGGAGAAATGGATTTATATTTGATAAAATACCAAGATCTTCTCAATAAGGAATTTTTCAGACAATTCTGGTATTTTATGAAATAGAGCTTTGTGATCTTACAAATCCTGGATTTACTTGTTATCAGAAAAGAAATAATTAAATTGGAATTTTAGGATTTTCATTTACTATATGTTATGAAAATTTTATAAAGCAGTGATAGTTATCTAGTTATTACCAGCTTTTGGTCAAGTGCTAGCACCTTTAACTGATGTAAATGCTGAATTAAAAAAATCTATAATGAGGCAAGATAAAATAAAAACTTCAATTAGCACAAATCATTGATAGGTAACTTGTTAATTTCCTTGTCTAACTGTCGGCATTCATCATAAAACTCTTTTCCAAGTGTAATAAGATTAAATTTAAATTGATTAATGGAAATAAGATAAAACGAGTCCCATAAGATGTAGTTGGGCGCCTCAAATTAAATTCTCCGTCGGGCTCCATTAGAACCAATTTAAAAATTAATAGGTAACAATTATTAATGGGGTAAGTTAGCTGTCATCGGCCTCGAACACTCATTCATGTTATGAAAGTAATAAATTTAACAATTCTCACTTGATTCACCGGAAATGTTTCTTTTAAACGTAATTTCTAAGATTAAGTGGGAATGAACATTTAATGATCTAGTCATGTCTGGTGCAAGAGTTTAATTTGATTGATACAGGGTGGCGCAGTGAACACTAAACAAGAACTTTTTAAGATGCTTGGAAATTTTATTTAAAAAATTATGTATCTTGTAAATGATGAGATCTTCTAATCACCTCCTGCAAGATCTTAATGAGGAGAGTGTGCAACCTTAATATCTTACATATAATATGAGGTTAAGTAATACGGAAATAGACTTTTTTCTAAAACTTCTCGCTAAGGATTTAGCTTCTTATAGATTGATAACGAACCGGTTTTTAATTCATACTAACACCACAAATTTTATAAATAGGTATGTGCCCTTGCATTTGATTTGATACTATTTATTTATGAAACCGATCATACAATCAATGTATTTGAAATTTGTGTGACTCACTAATCTAAACAAAGTTACTTTGTAACTATACAAAATGTCTATATAAAAATGACAGCTACAGTGCTGAGTATATAAGATAGGTCAAGGGGAAGTAGTTGAAACCATACTCAAACATGAAGATGGTTGAATCTGTATATTGTTATCGCGTTAAGCACAACAAAAATGATCGCAAGCAGTTTTAATTCTGCATGTAACCGTTCTCATTTTCATGTTCACGAGTTGNAAATTTCTGTTATAAACTTTTATTACTAAAGTACTGCCCCCTGTTTTGCAAATTCTTTATCACTAAAAAAGGCATACAACTCATTTTCACTAAAATTAAATTGTTCGCCTGTAACTGTATCGTTTATTTCGAAAATTGGTGGTGTTTTTAGTGAAAGTTCATTGAGTACAATTAAATATCGTATTCCCGTTCGTTTACAGTCCAATATTCTTCTTCCAATTGTCAATTCAATTCTGTCGTCTATTGTAATGTCGTTCCTTAAATTTGGTATATGGGATTCGAGATTTCTATAGAGTTTTTCGTCCAAATTTTGCATTTGTAATGCTTGTTTGCTTCCTTTCTATAAAAGAAAATTGGTGCATTCGAAAAATATTGTAATATGTATATTACATTACCTTTGGAGGGATTATGACAACATGGTAAGGTGCAATACTATCGGGCCATCTTAATTCTGTTTCGAGGCTAAGACATTCTAAGGCAGCACCCAAAATTCTGCTGATCCCAATTCCATAGCTACCCATTTGCAATACTTGAGGTTTTGACTGCTCATCCAAGTAGTTTGCTTGCAATGGTTTCGAATATTTCTCGCCTAACAAAAAAGTATGTCCAACCTGGATATACAACAGAAGAAAGTATGCATTAGGTTTTCCCCTAATATTTTTAAATAAAAAAACCAAGAAAATATGTATGGTTTAATGTTACCAATACTGATTTAGATTTACCTCTATTGCATTTTTTATGTGAATATTATTTGTTTCTCCACATTTGGGACATTTATCTTCATGAATCAACTCAACATTTGTGGAATACTGACAGTTTAGACAAATTAATATTTTATCATCACCTATATTAGAAATATAGTGGTATTCATGAGAGAAATTTCCACCCATGGCACCAGAATCTCCCTGTACTAAAAAATGAATTCTTTAAAATAATATTTTGTATAAAATTTTATTATACCTTTTATAAAGTCCACTCCAATTCTTTGAAATACACGATCGTAACTATCACAAATGCTATTGTAAGTGTTTAAAGCTGATTCACTCGTTATGTCAAAGGAATACATGTCTTTCATTAGGAACTCTCTTGCTCGAATTAAGCCAAAACGTGGTTTCATTTCATCTCGAAATTTTGATGTAATTTGATATAGAAGAAGTGGATACTTTTTATATGAAGTAGGAGCTAATGAAGCTATCAAATTGCTCGCTGTCTCTTCATGGGTCTAAAAATTGTTATCCCTTGTTGAATTAGCTTCGTATAATGTAATTGAGAAATTACCTACAGGACCCAAAAGGTATTTCTGATTATGTCTGTCTTTTAACACGATTAATTCTGGTCTCATTTCATTTTCTCGACCTAACAACAAAAGTAACAGCTTGACATGACATTCAAATTCATTTAAGAGTATCTACCGCTTTTCTCCCATAATTCAGCTTTAACTAAGGTGGGAAACATAATTTTTTGTCCTCCAATTTTGTGCATTTCTTCATCTACTATGTTCATGATCTTGTTTATTGACCTTAAGCCCATAGGTAAGAAATGGAAGCATCCCGGAATTGCTTGATGAATTATCCCTAATTCAAGCATTAACTAAAATAAGGGTATTTTTAATGAACTTAATATTAAATCAGATATGAGGAGATTGTTCAATTGAAGTTCATCTATGGACGACGCAAATATTTCAAACCGATTGATGCTTATGTTTTTGTGGCTATTAATTGTAGAAGTCTTTATAATGTTTTCCACATTTTCACTATGTAGTGGCGGAAAATCAAAGAAATCTCATAGCGAATAATCTGATCTGTGGAATGGAGCTTTTTGCCGTAAAATATCTTTGCAGTGACTGCAATCTATTCTAAATCTGCCTTAAAATAAAGGGATTTTAATTAGGCAAACCTTATACAATGAAAGCTTTCCAGAGCTAGTGATCTTCTATCTGCCCATTTTAATTACCACAAAGTTTGCAGATCATCAAATTAAAATAAGTTTCGTATTGTACGTTACATTTCCTTATAACTTACAAATTTACACTTTTGTAATGTTCTCCTATACTTTCAATGGATGACTTACCCTTTGGCTTTTGGACATAAAGTCTTTGTTAGTTATATTAGCACTTTTGGAAATTGCTACAATAGGTTGAAATATTCTGGAAAATCTATTCATTTTAAAAATATGAAGAACTTTTTGAAAAATATAAATTTAGGGTTAGGTTAAGGAATCTTCCTGTCATAAAATGAGCTGGCTTATAGACAGAGTAAAGTTTCAGAAGAAATATTGATCACGTGCGTAGCACCGCCCATCATATGATCATTTGACAGTGACGTCTGCTTTTAGAATTGTTTTTTGATTCA
The DNA here is from genome assembly GCA_013372445.1 of Hypothenemus hampei. NCBI lineage: Eukaryota > Metazoa > Arthropoda > Insecta > Coleoptera > Curculionidae > Hypothenemus > Hypothenemus hampei. Next base: position 274,400 of record JABRWK010000057.1, read on the forward strand.
ATAAGACCTAATAGTAATTTTTATATAAAAAAATACTTTATTATAACAATGGCTGCTTTACCCTTCATCATTTTCACTGTTTTATGGGGTGGAATAGGTATAGTCTTGCCTATAATTGTTCCTAAGGGTCCGAACAGGGGGTAAAATTTATCATCATAATTTATATTCCATTTCTAAATTTAATGTATTTTCCTTTTTTAGAATCATTCAAGTGGTGTTGATATTAACAGGAGTGTGCTGTTGGTTGTTGTAAGTATTTTTTTCTCTATAAAATGTCATGTGCATCAATTCCAATTCAAGAGACATAGAATTCAATGTTCATCCCCCATTAAATTGTTATACGCACATATCACGTATTTACTTGCAATGTCCACTTTGTAGAGAGCTTTTAATTAAGTTCCTGAATTTGTCTTGTATACCTCTGTGTATTCTTTTATTCCAATTGCTGGATATTCTTAATCAGAAGTCACAAGATTAGCTAAAACCTAAATTTGTATTTCTGGTATAACATTGAAACTTTTTAAGGGCGTGATTTGTACAACGTTTAAACTTTCTAACTTGAACCCTACTTCCATAAGTTTTTTCAGATTAAAATTAATGATTAAAATCAATGGTGATTTGATTGATGTTGGATAGTTTTTTTTAATTGAGATGAAGAATAGCACTATATCAACTATCATATATTTAACGCCAAAGTAGATACCCGTGTCTACATAAGAAGATACATACAAAAAGTGAAGAGTTTTTAATGAAAATATTTCTTTTTGTGCTCCATAACTGTGAGTTTGATTTTGATCTGTTACGAAGAAATGGAGCACATCTTTATGCAACTCCTTATTAATTTTTGATAATTTGCTGACGTTTGTGCTATAATTTTTACAATTATTAGCAAGAATGTTTCTTTATTTGATAAATTTCTTCGAGCTAGAATCTTCTCAAATGGTAATCATTTTAAAATTCTAATCATTTTTAAACCACCAAAGACCAATGATACCTTGTATTGTGTTAAAAAGAAATCAGAAAAGTACTATATTAATTAAATGATAATTTGTTCATTCAGTTGGCTTTGCTGCTACGTAGCTCAAATGAATCCCTTAATTGGACCTAAATTAGACAAACACACAATTATGGTCATGGCAAAGGCCTGGGTAAGTTAGTTGAATGTCTTTGGTTAAAAAATTAACAATGTTTCTTTGTTTTAGGGCGATGAATTGAAATAAACTCCTTAAGATATCCCAATTATTTTTTTTAGTTCCAATACAAAAATAGCTAAATTGCACAGAAATTATTAATTAAATTGTTAAACTATTTCTTAATATCAGGCAGTATCCTTTGTATTATTATTTTATTTTTAAGAGCAAATTGTAGTGATTTTACTTGTAAATATACGTCATTCCAATTATAAACTAAAATAAAATCTAATAATATACACGAAAATTTAAAGAGAAAAGTGCATGCAAAAAGAACTAAAAGTCATAAGTTTTCCAGAGTTGTTTCCAATTTTATATAAAGCTCTTAGATATCTAAGTCAGGAAGTCATAATCTATATTTAATCTTATCACCTTTCATAAAATGAGGATGAATAAAATTGAAGCAAATGGAGATTAGACAGAACAGACTTTTGAAATCAAATAGAAAGTCCCAACACCTTCTGTCGTAGAATTTGTAGACGTTGCATCAGTGATGTAAAAGTTTATTAAAAATTTACTTTTCGTAGAAAACAGTTGACATTGATATATTCTTTATCTAGGAAAAGCAATATTCAGTATGAATTTTAAAAATAAATAACTGAAGGCGAATTTCCGAAAATGTGTATTTACTCCCACGAGTATTCAATTCTCTTGGCATTATTATACAGCAAATTCTAAATTTTAACATCAAACTTGCATTGCCATGTACAATTTTCAAGCTATTGTTTCATGATTAACGTTAAATCGAGTTTGATAATGTTCAAAAATCTGCACAGAAAATTCCTGATTTGTTCTGCACATCCGTAATAATTGAATATTAAAGGGTTTTAGAGAAAGAAAGAACAATAGATTTTCAATAAGTTTTATTTTTAAATATTTTTTTACACAAGTCATGTGTCACACAAGACGTTAAAAATCTCATTACATGGGATGATAAAACATTATTGTATTACAAGTAGGCATAGAATGGAATAATACAGAGTTACTTTTACGAAAACGCACTGATCTAATCGGGGTGCAATTTCTTTTTTTTTTAATTTATTTAAATGTGACTATTTTTCATTTCCAATAAACGAGTGTTATATATTTGATAATCCTTCGTTAAACTATCATAATGGAAAGCAATGGGCAAGAAAAACGTAAGTCGAATGTTGCTCTTCTTCTAATACTATGTTAGTTTCGGATGCTATATTAAATTTACAATATACAGGGTTTTCAAAAAAAAAATATATTGATTAAAGGTTGAAGGATCAAAATTTCGAAGTCAGTTTTCGTTGAAACAAGTTATACAGCATGAGATTTGAAAAATTGCTATTAGTTTCAATTAAATTAAACTTTATATCCTGTAGAATATCTGTAATATGACCAAACAAATATCAAAATTAAAATATAGAGGTACTCAGATTACATGGTAACGCACAAAAAAATGTCTTTTGTAAACCATTATGAACCTCCCAATTAAAGTAAATATAAATATATACAAAGTGTAATAAAAAATAAATATTAAATAATTCAAAATACTTTTGCGATTATATAAGATTGATTACAAAAGTTTACCTTTAATATATGGGCAGTTTAGAATTGAATTTATGGCAGTTACATTTTGGGAATGTATATTTTGTACAGAAATCTTATATATTCGCTTTTTTTTTTGTATAAAGCTTAATTTCTAAATTATTATCAATTAGTTTTGTAACAAAAAGGTATCTATGTGTCTATGTTTAAACTCACACATGAATTTATTTGAGACCTATTTTAGAGGAGGTCCCATTTAGAGAGTGGTTAATCGCGCTACTACATACATTTCTAATGATGGGGTTTCTTGTTAAATTTCATTCAATTTTTCATTTTAGTCTTCTTGGTTTTTTGATATTCAGTCCCTATGATTGTTTATGGTTACATAAATTGTGTAGTTTGTTTTTTATTTGGTGCAGAACCAGAAACAATCTAAACAACTAAAGGAAATATAAATATGTATTTATATAATAACAATATGGCAATTCTAAGCGGTTACAAAATTGAAGCGAATATTTCACTATAATTAGGTATTGTTGGGATTCAAGCCAGGCCAAGACGACTTTTAAAGTTACATCTTGACCAGACTTGTTTGATATTTAAATCAAAATTCAAATAATTTTTTTTAATTTTCAAACATTATAAACAGTAGCGGATTCATAGGAAAAGAGGTGCACTGGTCGAGGAATCAGGCACATTAAAACAAATTTATATTTTAAAATGTTAAGATTATTATTAAGGATTCAAAAAAATGAGAAAAGATCAATAATATTAAAGTCATGAATCGATTAACATCATTCGCAAGATTAATGATGCATGCAATTCGATTCTATTATATGAATGTAATCTTCTTGTGAATCGCTGATTTTATTAGTTTCGATAGTGTCAATTTCAAGTCAAAAACATCTTTAGAAGTGCCTCAAATGTGAATAGTTTATGCACTGTAATAGTGATGCCGCCACTGATTATATGTTATTATTATCTAGCAATGAAATCAGTTGTAAAGAGAATTGAACAGGGAAATGTATTATATTTTAATAACATTTCCATATGATTTTTAGTTAAAATCACTGATTTAAGATAAGAATTACAAACCCTAATCATAAAGTAAACGTTAATACTTCAATTAAATACTTTTTTTAAACCCTACCAAAGTTGAAACTGGTCTAGCTGCACGTACATGCGTTGTTTGATCCATAAAATTGCCAAATATACAAATGAAGTTATGATGGTGAAGTAGAGGAAAGCGGAGATCAAGCACTGTTTGTCATGGTACTGTAGGAAAAAATAATTAGTAAATGTAGTTTCTTCATAAATGTTTGGAGAAGCCATGTGACTGAAATCATAGACGCATTAATTAGAATTATATGATAACGGTTCATAAACATCACATAAGACATCAAGCATGGAGCATGTTAAAGAAATTAGCTTGGACAGCATAAAAAGTCTAAAGACAAATTGCTTGAGTCACGTGGCCTTTAATTATTTATGAAAGTTTCATAAATAATATAAATCTTTTAAAAAAATTACCAAGATTATTTTATCTTTTTTCGCATTTTCAAACTCGCTTTCATCCATATGTTGAACGACCAAATCACTTGATCCACCATCAGTTGCATTCGGTACAATAAAAGTTAGTTTGACTCCTTGGACTGTTTGTAAAGCATCGGGTACTTGGACCACTGGGGCTGTTCGAGGCCAGTCTTCGTCGACATCGGTTTGTGCCAAATAAGATGGATCATTGTTCGTGTTTACATTAGATTGAATGGCAGTTTCATGAATCGAGTGCATAGATTGCTGTATTTGAGGTAAGGCTTCATTAGAATTGTATGTAGTAGCGGACGACAGTCAGTAGCATTTCTTGATACAGGCGCATTTGCGCACCACATCAATATCTTTTGTGTATCGGGTACCGTCCGAACAAATTAAACGAACCTGAAAAGTTAAAAATTAGACCAATCCACTGACAATGTGACAACGATACATACCTTTCTTCGTTTACTTTTTCTTGCGTGACAACAGCTCGAACCGCAGGTTCCGATACACTTGGCAATTTTCAAAGGTTTCCTTGATCTACACCCGTTTTCTGAGTAGTACTCTTTTATTTGTTCTTTTTTGCATGTTGAATCTGAAAAAGGCATTTCATGAACTTTATACAGGAAAGTAGGCATATATAATCAGATTAAGTGTTTTCTGGATTTTCACTATTAATTATAGAACACATTTAACGTTTTTCCAACTACAAGAGCTACTCTTATGAATTTCAGTCTTCTTTTTAAAAAGTTTCACATATTTTATTCTTTTAAATTAAACAATAAAACAGAGGCTATCCAGCTAATCTTTAAATGTACAGAATAACAAGAAATTGAGAGCTGCATTGTTGTAATGTCGAGACATGATAAGCAGTTTCATTTTCAAAAATTTCTTTTTGATTTTGGCAAAAACTTTTGGGTAGGCACACCGTAGTGTATCATACATTTTCTACATAATTGAACACGCACAAGATAGTAAACTAAATGGTCATTATTAATCTCCTGAGGCGGGGCAATAGCCGCGACCAAAATTTCCAATTTTTTTTCCCTGTATTTTCGATTTGATTTATATGAAATTGATGACGCACGGGTCATGTTCCCCATTTCAATTGTACATATGTATGTACTATGAACTTTCTTTTGTTTAAAATCAAAAATTTTATGAATAGCTCAAATAGTGAAACTAATTAACTACTGCAAGAAAAGAATAGCAAGTAATTACTTACAATACATTATTTTTGCTTAAGCTACACTGTTGAATGTCTGTTCATTAATTAGGCGAGTACCACCAGTCGATTTAGTGATTTAACTAACTTTAAGAATAACGGTGTAGCCAATAGCGTGAATTAATAAAGCGAACTATTAGACATAAAATTTACCGACCACCTCACTGCCAAAAAGCCCAGGCGGATAAAATACTTACACTCCTCCTCACCTTGCTCGCAGTACTTTCCTCTGAAACCACTTTTACATCGGCAGGAATACTCTCCACCGGTGGTTGCCACACATTTGCTGAAACAGAAAATAGACATTTATTTTGAAAATTTACAAAGAAACTGCTTAATATATACCTATCGTGTTTACATTTATTATTCAAACAAGGATCAGGCGGAGAGGCTGGTGGTTCTTCTACCATTTCGTCCATTTCATCTTCCTAACATTTTAAAGAACAATATTATCATCCTTACTCAATTGGCATTGTTAAAGTAATTACCTGTAATTCATCTTCGAATTTGTCCTCTGCAACTCCGCATCCCGGTTGCACCTTCTGTTGCGTTTTGGCATTACCAAAATCTACTTGTTTGTGGTTGATCCATACCTCTTTCATGCAACCTAATACAACCAATCAAATAATCATTACACTACTAGAAATTTCAAATATTTAGTGTTCGTACCGTGAAAACTTGTCAAATTTCTTAAATGCCAATCAGTAAACGCGTGCTCACCCGGTTCTGGTGATATGCCACCCAAATACATTGGAGTGGTTAGTCTTAAATAGTCTTTTGATCCATCATTGATAATACTACGGGCTAAACCTCTATCAACTCGAAGTGTAAAATTCTTCTTCACAGCTATTAGTTCGGCTATATGATACTGACCATCGGATACCATTTCGAAACTGCAAATATTTTTGTCAAAAATTGGCTTTTGGTGTCATCAAAGACTACTGTTCTTACCTATACATAGTGGACACTGGATAATTTCCAACATTATAACTGACCCTGATTCGTCCGCTGAACAATTCAACTGCTAAATGTTCATTAAATCCATCGTACATTAACACTCCATCTTCTTGAGTTGTTGAAAATACTATTGTGACGTTAGCCTCGGGTTTGGTTCGTAAAGGTTCTAATTCTACGTACGAATTGTTGTGCGTAAAGCTGAGACTTGTCAGATACTCGCATCGTTTTCCTGTAACGTGTAAAGTGCATTTGAGGTGAATTTAGAGAAGGCGAGACGATTACCTGAGTATCCTGGTGCGCATCTGCACAAATAATCGTTGGAACCACTCGGCTGGAAACATACTCCGTGCACGCAATCGTGGTGCTGACATGGTGACGTTTGTGGATACATCATAGCCACTATGGGGCTGATTTCGCAAAATTTCCCTGTGAATTCACCCGAACATTTGCAAATGTATTCGTTCACGCCATCTATACAGGAAGCCCCATTCTATAATGAAGAAGAAATGTAAGAAGTTGGTGATAGCTGTTCTAGAAATGTTCAGCGTTGCCAGCTAATCACACTTTTTTTAACTTTTAATACAGTTATAACATCCTAGAAGTTTGGAAAAAAACTGTTAAAGTTTCCGACCAGTTACAGCAGAAACAGGAGGGGCAATTTCATCTAAAAGTGTGGACTGATGTTCGAGGTAGAGGTCAATGATCGACTGACACCTATCCATGACCATAACAAATTTATGTTCTCTTTTAAGTTAGAAAATTTGTTTTTGGCATTGACGACCCACAATTTCACAATTTTTGATATACAGGGTGATTCTAAATATGTACAAAAGATTTTAAAGGGTAATTGCTGAAGTCATTTTATGAAAAAAAGTTGATATAAAGATAAGTCCGAAAACGCTTCGTTTCCAAAATTCAGAGTGTTTAATTTTTGTTTTTTTAATATATTTTTAAATATTTCAAAAACGGTTTGAGATACGGACATGAAATTTGAAACACGCTGTGAGGGAATAAATATGCATGTTCTGAAGTAGACAGAACATTTTCACCTGTACCAGTGGTGTCCATGCAGCCAACTCATGACATGTTTTTAATGAAAAAATGGCACGCTGCTGACTTTTTTCAATTTGAAATTTTTTTTTAATACTCCATCAATTGTTAACAAAAAAGGACTCTTACTGTTTTGTTGCTCAAGTAGCCATTTTCGAGATAAAAAATCATTTTCAATTCCTGTACCTACTATAAAACTGGTTTAACATAATATGGAATATATGGACACTCTGTATCTTGGAAACGAAGCGTTTTCGGACTTATGTTTATATGAACTTTTTTTCATAAAATGACCTCAGCAATCAGCCCTTAAAATTGTTCGCACATATTTAGAATCACCCTGTATAATAGTAGTAATTTATTTCTGGAAATATTAAAAACATTAAAAATCTTATATTTTTACTTTCAAGAAAAATTTTCTATGGCTGGCTACACTAAACACTTTTCAGTTACAATTATTTTGAGTTATCAATTAATAATGCTTATAGGCGAATTATAAATAATTCTGGGCTTACCTGGCACATGTGGTTCTCGCAATCGTCTATATTGGTGGAGCAGTTCTCGCCCTTAAAACCAGGTAGACACTCGCAAGTATAATAACTATCGTGATCAACACAGCGAGCGTTATTTTCACAAGGATTGTATTTGTCAGTGCAAAAGGGAATTTTTCGCTCGCAGTACTCGCCTGGAATGTACAATCTTAATGACAATTATTTAAATGAAAACTTAATTTCTTAATTCTTTTCATATTTTTAATTTTCAATTAATCACTGTCACTTTATTGTAAGGAATTTAAGTAAAATTTGGATTTATAAGAAGTGTCAACGCACAACAACTAAAATAGTTTTAAAATTGTAGAAAGAAAAAATCAACAATTTCAATAGCATTCGATAGGAGTTTTGTTGGCGAATTCCAACAACACCACAACCATTATACACTAGAGCTAAATATAAGGCAACATATCCATTTCAAAACCATTTAACTCTGGATCTAGTAGAACTAAGAAGGTCTAAAGAATGTGACGCTTGACAACATTATGTATTTAATTAAAACTATATTATAACTTGTAAAGAAAGCTGAAAAAGACCCTTATAAGGCAAACTTTGTTAAAACTAAACCCTAGTACAACAAATGGAAGGTTCTGAAACTCATACTATCTGACCTTTTTCATTTATAACAATGAGGAAATTAATGAAAACAAACCGATAAACTTAATTGAGAAATTGAGGTAGGTAACAAACCATGTAAATTTGTTTTTAGGTTTGTAGAGTTTAGAATTTTATGCAACATTAAAACTATATTTATATACTTACCCATGAATCCATTTAGACATTTGCACTCGTACGAGTTGACCAAATCAAGACATGTGGCGTTGTTCTCGCATTTATTTTCCACACAATCGTCAATGTTTGTTTCGCAACGGACACCGGTAAAGCCCGGTAAGCATTGGCAACTAAAATATTGTAAATTAAATAGGGCATAAAAACCATTTACCATTTTGGCATACCTAAAACGACCTTCTTCCAGAACCTTGCAGGTCCCTTGATTCCTGCATGGGTTTCCGTAGCAAGCGTCAATCATAAATTCGCAATTTTTTCCATGGTATCCGGGGGCACATTTGCACTCATAATCGCGTTCCGGCAATGTTAAACATTTGCCATTGTTTTGACATGGAAAAGTGTAGCAGGCGTCGCATTTCGCCAAAATATCAGCGGAGATTTGTCCTAAAATAGTATTCTGTAATAATGCGAAAACATGTTTTTTTTATTATTATTTTAAACTGAACCTTTGCAAGTGAACGCTGAAGATGGTGTACTCAGAATAGATTTATCTTTCATCGCAAGTGGTTCCGCGCAATGAGCTATGCCGGGTTCTACATAATCGACTTTGACCCAATCGGAGAGCCATCGTAGTGAACAATCACAATAAAGAGGATTGGATCCCAAAGCACTAAAAGACGATAATTTTGAAGTTGAACTGTGAACGTCACTATATAAACTTACATATGACTGATACTTTTCAGACTTGAAAAGGTACCTTCTGGTATTAAACTAATCTGATTTCCATGTAAACTCAATATCCTTAACGATTTGAGACCCTGAAGTGACCCTCTTTGAACGCATTGCAATTTATTGTAGCTAATTATCAAAGTAGATAGCTTAGATAGCGTTGCGAATGTACTATTGGACAGTATGCTTATTTGGTTATTACTAAGGTCCCTAAAATTTTTAAATTTTAAGTAAAATGTTATTCAAATCTTTATTAGAAACCTACAATCTTGTAAGAGATTTTAAATGGCTGATTCGGTCTGCTTGAATTCTATGAATTTGATTGAAATCCAGGTACAATTCTGAGGTTTCCGCAGGAATTCCACGAGGAATCTCGTTTAAGCTGGCTCTAGTACATCGCACAACAGTTCCTAAGAGAAAAATTATTTAATTTTATAAGAATCCTGATTGATAACAGAAAAAGTTTAGCTAAATAAAAGCCAAAAATGAATATTACGAGATACTCGTCCCAATAATAGTATTAATAGTTTCCATGGATACTAATATAGATATACTATAGTAATATTCGTGGATTACTACTATTTATATGTAGAAACTTATTTTTCGAAATTAAACAATAAAGCTAAATTATACCTGTACATGAACACATTGGGGGACAATAATTGTCTCCTAAACAGCCCTGGTCGTTTTCGCTGCTGCACTTAAATTCTGTTTTTGGAAGCTCTTTAATGAGAACTTCTTTCACGCGATCTGGACTGGCACAGCGTGGAGATGAGCCACTCAAGCCCTTGTTTTTTAACCATTCAGAGAACCATGCCAAATGACAATTACAAACGAACGGGTTCTGCACTAGGTTTCTGCAAAAATAAATAATCCAGTAGTTTCAGGAATAAGAAATTATTTAAATTAAGTTTCTTACAGTGTGTGTAACGATGATAACGGATCGAATGATCCTGGCATGACGCAAGTTATTTGATTGTTGTTCAGAGACAACACTTTAAGGTTGTGCAACCCCAAGAACATTTTATTGTGGATTTCCATTAATTTATTCTCTGATAATAATCTGAAAAAGCGAGAGATATTAAAACATGTGAAAACTAACGTTAGTTTCTTGATTACAATTCGAAAATTTTCGAGGCTCCCTCAAATGCATTCTCTTCGATTCCAGTTATCCAGTTTCGGCGTAGGTCCAATTTAACCAAATTGGGTAGACGGCCGAATAAACCATCCGATTTAATCCGACCCAATTCGTTGTCATTAAGCAATCTAGAAAATTGTTAAAATAGCTTTAATAAAGAAAACACTGTATATAAAAAATTATGGTAATAATAGGTCCTAAAAATAGTGAAAGCTTTCTTTTTTTTTAGATTATCATGTAATCCAATTGCTCTTAAAACAATTTAAATTAAGGGTTGTCAGAAACCAAGCGAATTAATGTGTTGACTATGAACCGTAAAAATACCCTATTCTTTTTCTGGTTAAGAGGAACTAACTGTAATTTCTACTCACTCGACACAACATCATGTAATTTATTAATTAAAATAACAAAAAATGACATCACTCAAACAAAAAACAGAAAGACTCTCTTTGAAGAAGTAATTGTTTTACTCCTTTCTCTTTACATATTTGTATGTTTATGGCCAAAAAAAAAGATAACAGTGAAGTAATTTTTGTTGTTTAATATAAATACTAATAATTTCAGTATACACGGTTTCATTTCATTCTTGGTCTGAAAGGCTATTAAGCATTACATGTTTTTTCAGTTTAGCTGTACAGTTTTTGTGTAGTTCATATATCAATAAGAAAAGTGTCATTAAAAGTGTTCATTTGAAAACTTACAGCTCCGTGGTATGGAGAGGTATATCCCTAGGTATTTCCTTTAAATTCCTGGCTGAACAATCAACAACGGTACCATCGCAGGAACAACCCGATGGACATTCATAGTCGACTAGACATTCACCAATATGTGGCGCTCTTAATTCATCTTGACCTGAAAAGATATTTACAATTGTGATCGTTTTCTTCACTTCTCTATTGTGAAATTCCTTCTTTTAAACGACTCGAGTTTATTACCGTTTCTCTTACATTTAAATTTTTCGTCTTTCAACGATTCGATTCGTCTACGTTGCATTCTTTTCGGGGATTCGCATCTCGCGCCGGACGTCTCAATTGGATTCTTATGCAGATACTCGGCCAGCCATTTCAAGTTGCAGTCGCATATGAACGGATTTCGGGCGAGATGTCTGCAAATTTATTACGTTTAGAATTTCCTGAATATTACTGAGACGACTAGATGATTAACTTACAAAGTTTGAATGCTCCGTAAGGAGTCGAAACTGCCGTTCCACAATGATTGAATGTTGTTGTCGTAAAGGGATCTGGAAAAACAACATTAGAAATATGGCTTTTGATACTATTAGTTGTAAGGAAAATTACAATAAACTTAAACTGTGAAGATCTTTGAACGTATCTCGACGAATGCAGGAAATCTCATTGGCGTTAAGTAACCTGAAAATATTCAATTAATTTTCGAAAGTTTATAATAAGCCACTTCAGTTATTATTACAAGAGCTGTAGGGAAGTTAAACCCTGGAAAACGCCTGAAGACAAATCTTTAATCTTGTTCCCATACAGAACTCTGCAAAGATAAGAGAATCAATTGACGGCCCATAATGATAAATTTACACTTACAATGAGGTTAGCCCTTTGAGGCCGTGAAAAGCGTCCGGTGCAATTTTCGAAATTTTATTGTTGCTTAAATCGCTGAAAAGTTACCAGGATTATTAAACCAATAAAGCAGGAAAGCTTAAAAATATCTTACATTCGACGGAGCCTTTTATAAATCGAAAACGCTTTGGTCGGTATATGAGTGATCTGATTTTGTTCCAAACGGCTAGAAATAGAGTTAGCAAAGAATTGGTGAGAAAATAGTTTCAGTTTTTAGTGTAAAAAATTAAATTGACCTACATTTCAGTGGTAGTTTCCGGCATATGATCGGGCACTTGGGTAAGGCCTTTTTCTCTGCAATCGACGATACCATCGGCACACCTGCACGGATGGGGACACTGAGGTTCGCTAACACATTCTCCATTTATTGCTTTTTCTGCTAGACCTGCAAACAGGAGAATATCATGTTATATATACAATTAGTGAAAAACAGTGTCGTTAATTTCCCATATCTGGAAACTTATGGATAAAATTAAATAAATCTGATATAACTTTGAGTTTCAGTTCGGCTGTAACTTTTTCGTCGCACGAAACCAATCAGGACTAAAAGATTTGAAAACTTTGCAGCAAATTACGAGTTCGTTCCCATAAAAATCAATTCACCGTATATAAGTGTTTCTCTCGTTGTGTTTTTACTAATATTCTGATTTTTCGCTTGTACTAACGGTACTACCAATTGCAGTAAAATTAATGTTAATTTTTTTATAAAAAAAACAACTCGTCATGTTTCAACCTAAGAATTCTCCAGATATAGCCTCTGCTGATTTTTTTTATTTAAGGAAGCAAAAGATGAACTGAAAGTTGAAAATACTCCTTAATTTTGAGAAACACTGGACACAGTATTCAATCTCGTCCAATAAACTCTTGAAGTATAATTCGTCCGGAATGAAGAACAATTTCAATCTCCTACCTGAACATTTAAATTCGTGATCTTGAACGTCAGCTAAATTTTGTCCTTTCAAATGGCTCGGCGAGTAGCACCGAGTATACTGAGCCAATCGAGGTGAATGCTTCAAGTATCTTCCTAACCAAGCCAGATTGCAGTCGCAGTGTAGAAGATTGTCCGCTAATCGTAGTGTACGCAAACGAATCATGTTGCCAAACATATCTTTTCCCAACCATGTTATATTGTTGTTGTTTAAAGTGCTAAAAGCAGTATAAATTCAACAATTGTATGGTAGTTTCTCTTTGAATGGAAAATAGATTTTCACTTACATCACTTCCAAGTCTTTGAAATCACGAAGGGCCGAATCGTCTATACAAGTTATTCGATTATTGTCAAGTTGCCTGAAAAATATCATTTTTAGAGTTTTCTAAAGGACCTAATTTGGGGTTAAACTTACAAATTTTTTAGGCCGGGGATTCCTTTGAGTGTCTTTTTCCCAATTACTGATATTTGATTATGACTCAAGTCCCTGTAAAAAAACGGACCATTATTGATTGAGATGAAAACTAAGTGGAGAGATGTTTCCCAACACCTAGAGAAGTAAGCTGGAAAATGGGTTAATTGCGGCCATTTAGATGGAACAGTTAGAATCAATGGTGAAAATGGTGTTTTCCATGTGACTTTCCTTTACAAGCTAATGTATTATATAATATTCATCGATTATTTTGCCCATAATGGTGAATTAAATTTTCCCTATAGATTAACCCCGTTGTTTAATATTCGCTGGTCCGTATAGTTTGGCAATTTAATAATTAACACTGATTTATACACTGGATATCGACAGTTGATGGGCTATGCTGAGTAATTAAAAAACAAAAACTTAAAATTAAAGTTGAGACAATTATGTAATTCGAATTTGTCAAGAGCTTCTTTGTAAAAGTGACCGCATTACATTCTAAATTGCTTTTTCATTCATCGTATTCTCCAGATTTGGTTATACATATATGTACAATTTGTTTTTAAATATGAAATAATTGTTTAACGAGAAATCATTCACATTAATCGAGGAAATTATCACCGAAACAGAGATTAGAAATTGAAAAAAAAAGAGAACATAATAATAATTAAAAAAAAACCTTGTAGGCAGAGATACTTGTCGTTCAACCCTGATAATAGTACACATTTATCTACCAGTACTTTTGAAGGTGATCCCTAAATCATATATTTAACATGTTATGGATGATTGTGAGTAGGTATAATGTTCACCATATTATTGCAATTTCATAAATTTTATTTCCTCATTAATTTCTCACGTTCGTTGAATATTACACGACAATAAATTTACGGAAAACCTCTAAAATTAGTAGCTCGTTGTGGCAAATTAATATTATTTGTTTTCGTTTATTGTTGAGAATAACGATGAGCTATTTAGAACAATAATAGTCCATTTTCCTATTCCAAGAACATATATTTGGTGGGGCCAGTAACGCATTCATAATAGTGCCCTTAAATAATACTGGCGGAACGCGTTGAAAATTTATAATTCCAGATTTATTACAGATAAATGTTGTTGTAATTTCGGGTAAATTAATTGAATTAAATGGCGGCAATGAAATTAATAGGGCCCCCGTCGAATAGTGAATTTCAAAAAATCACCGATTTGATCAAAAACATGTTCTATGAAAATAATTCTTAAAAATGTAATTTTTATTGAATATAATATCTAGAATTGAAAAAATGGGATTACGTTAGTAGAGTTTTTTTTATAAATAATTAAGAACTATTTGATCTAGATCTCGATTGGTTATTTTTGAGAGTTTTCTGTTGGTTTAACTGATTTCTAATGATTTGCTCGAATCTTGTTCATTTTTAAATCTTGCCATTGATATTCATTGCTGAGCTTTTCCTATAGTTATCAAGATTTGGGCTTTTAAAAATTTCACTCTGATTCCTTACATTTTTGAGTATTTCTTTTCTGGAGATTATACTTTAATTTCATTTTCTGTATGTCATACTGAGGAATGGATATCAGCAAGTTTTTGTTAGAGAATTTCTGTTCATTTAATATCAATCAATGTAATTACGGTTGCTTATGATTTTAATCACGTGGCTTTCAGTCATTTATGAAGACAATCTATGGATTATAGAATTTTATTATACAACTTTTTATCCACATGCTACGTAGATCAAAAGTTGAATTTTAACTAAACAATTCACCTCTGGATTCTAAAAAAATCCTTTGATAGTATTTGAAAATGAAGAAAGAAAAATGAGCCTGCAAGTTAAGTGAAAACATTTGTTTTTGATCTACTCTGTATATTGTAAACTGTGTGTAGGAAACGAACGATACAACGAAACAGAAACGAGATGTAAACATGAAACGACACAAAGAGGGGGAGTGTATGAGTGAAGCGAAACATTGAACATTTATATTAAAATGCCAACATGTTACTTACAAACGAAATAAGTTAAAAATGGCAGCGAATAAGTTGTCGGGAATATTTTTCAATTTGTTTCCATTCAGGCGTCTACAACAAAAAAAGGCAATCGAAAACACTTTTTCGGCATCTAGAGTTCGAGTAACGTGTGTATAACATGTAATCGACCATTGTAATTTACCTAAAATTGCGTCTGTTATTTTTTGGTTTGTTGGCAACACTGTCTCAAATTCTGTTTCATTTGTTTTTCTAAATAAATATTTTAAAAATTAATATTAAATTTTAATTTTTACTTGTGTGATTGGCTAGGACCAACGATTTCAGGTTATTTCACATTTTCAGAATGACCCAAAAGTTGTTGCTGAGTAATGGTTTTCTTTCTTCTTTTTTAAATGGAATAATGAAATAGAATTTGCAATTCTATAGTAGCTACGAGGAAGTGTTAAAAGGACATTTACCTCAAAACCGAACCTGGTGAGCTAGGAGTATCTTAATGTATGCTTGTCACACTGGAAAGTGTGAAAATGTAACAACAAATTTAATACCGCTGTAAATTCTGCATTTGATCGTCACCGACTCTATTATGAGTCGAACGAGTTAACAGTTGAAAAAGAAGGTGGGTCTGATCGAGAAAATAGCATAATCTGACATATGTCAGGGTGAGTAGAAATGCACGAGGGGCAGAAGTTTTAAAGTAGAAGGAGGAGCATCATTATCGAAATGATTTCTATTTAGTTTATTTTGGATAAGAAAGATGAGAGCACCTTTCTTCATCTAAAGCAAATAGAAAAGAGCTTTGGAATGCAAAACGAGTTATTTCAGGCTGTTTCTCTAATAGAATTTTTCAATAGATATTTTATTGAAAATGTTTCGTTCTCTGGTAAACTTTTTTATTTGAGTCGCTGACATTTTCTATTTTCTAATAACAACTACAATCTTTCGAATTCTTGTTGTCGCTAAATTGTGACATTTTAGTATTTTGTGGATGACTTCATCACGGTACTTTATACGTTATGGCAGCTTGTAAAAAATCTTTTGCCGCCTCCACATCGATTCAGTTTCTTCGTACCTGCCCCACATAACGTGCAAATAATGCAGAAATCCAAGTGAAGAGGAAGAAGAGGAAGAAAAAGAAAAAGAAATCAGCTTGGTGCTTTCAGTATTATTATAAAAAACCTATTCAAAAGTTGTTTCGCGCCCACGCCTCGTTTTGTTCAAAAGATAAAAACACGATTTAAACGACATCGTTTATACGGTGTGCAGTATAAAAAAATGTATCTTAAAACGTCCGTTGAGGTGTCGCTTTTTCGATATTAAGTGTTCATGTTCGCGTAGGGTTTGAACCGAAAATGGGTGAGGAACAATACGCCATGAAGAAGTCGGTGTTTGTTGAATTCAGACGCAATTTTAAGAGTTTACATTTGGGGTTTACGTTACTTACAATCGTTCTAAATTTGTGAGATCCAGAAAAGAGTCCTTTTCAATTTTATTTATTTGGTTGTCTGAAAGTTGCCTATAAATTAAAAAATAAAAAGAAAAAATGAAAAATAACAAAGAAAATAATAATTATTTAAAAATTGACCTAAATTTTCCCCGAAAAAAATTTTACTTACAGAATTTTCAATTTTCCCAAATCTTGAAAGTCCGACTCATAAATGGCAGTGATGTTATTTCCTTGAAGATCCCTAAAACAAACAAACTTTTCTTTTATAAAGTTCAATTGCAATTTCGTAGAATTTCAATGGGCAATTTAATTATGGGAATCCTGTATCCTAAAACATTGATTTTAATGTGTCAAACGTCCATTAATTTAAATGTCTAATAAATATGCCAATTTGAATATATGTAATTCAATTGTACATTTCCAATTCATCGCACAATTGGCCATAATAACGAATAAAAAAAAATAAGCCAATTACTAGTAAAACACCCAGAAAATGAACCTTCTTCTCTTTGAAACGAACTTCTTCTATTGGATCAACAAGTAAATAAGAAGGAATATTCAGGCAGATCACGTTCATGAGGGTGAGTTTGGCGACTATAAGGGTCCTTTATTTCGTTGAAAGACCATTTTCACCCTATATTTTATTTTGTTATGTATTTACATGATCTCATCATATGGTAAAAAATTTAAATATATTTTGCCAGTATTGAGAGCTATAAATCGTGTTGAAATTCCTTTGGGAGGATCTCTTCGATAAACTCGGTTCAGCATGGTTCAGTGCACGTTTTGGCCTGGAAGCGGTCAAGAAAACACTATTGTTGCCATAAATATTAATTACAACTTCCCACTTTCAATATTTAATAACTGACGATTTGATTGAAGTAAAGTTTATTGAAAAAGTAGACATATATTTTTACTATTCTCTTGGCAATTTATGATTTTTCCAATGTGTTTGTATGACATAAAACATTTCCAAGCTAGCATTGAATAAGAATTTTATTTTTTAAAACACAACAACATACCCACACATAACATGACTGCGTCTGCTTTTCTGATAACAGATATTCTACAAGTTTTATACCAAGTACAAGGGTCACTCTAAAAGGTTCATCACAATATTTAACTACATGTCCAATTATAAAAGTTTGAATTTAAATTATTTAAATTACAGTTTTCATAGATTTATCTCTTGAAGAAGTGGTTTATATCAATGGCATTATCTGGAAAAGTTATAATCGGTGATCGATGAACACATTTTATAGACCTAGAAGCCAGACGGCAATGTCTACAGAAATACTTTGGGTGAAATGTATTCGAAACGTCGCCAAGACAAAATCATAAATAAGTTCAGGACCATAAAGTAATAATATGTAAGATCGTGAACGATTCATCGAAAATCGTGGGATATCTTTGAACCGCCCACCCGCGGGCGCACGCCGATTCCCAAGAAGTGACTAAACTAACGCAGATCTGTTTAAAATTTATTGTTTTCTGTTTTGTGTGGATGGCGAATCTTGAATTGGAGATGCGCTTTCATCGCCTCAAACCATAAATTCATAATCATTGAACAGGAAAAGATATTTTTACCTTTATTAATCCGGAATTAGGAATTAGTTAAAATCTTGGAAATAAAATTATTTACGTTGAAAAGCCATTTGAAACATGCGCTTTATAGATTTTAAAATGTTCTGCATAATAATAATGTTAAAAATCACCCAATGGTCAAGTTAATGGAGTTCGAGCGCCTTTAATTCCATCAAACGTTGCTTTAATTGATCTAAACAAAACCAAATGCGTTTTGAATTGACTTTTTTCTTTCAATCTGATTAAATCAAATCAAACAATTTTTGATTTATTGAAAAAAAAAGTTACTTTGTCACAAATGATATTCGATCTTTTTCGTATGAAAAAATTGCTTATATTTCAAATGAACCCAAATTTTTTACAATATTTTGGATGAATGATCTCATTTTTTGATAAAAATATTATGAAAACCTTGGGCTTAATTGAAATATAGGCATTTTTTTTGAGGGAAAGGATCGAATGTCATTTGTTACAAAAATCGAAATACGATATTCTTATTTGCGAACGTCGAACTGAAGTGGACACTAACCGAGTATTTGACTCGATGCAATTTATGTCAGGTGAATAGGTCGACCACTCCATCAATTTTCCATTAATCCCCGCTCCTAAGAGACTAGATAAAGGAAAAAAAGACCTATTGACAGGGATAACATTAAGAGAAAATTAAAAATTGCCATTAGTAGTCTTACAAAGGTAGCATTGAAGGTCGAAAGCATAAATTGCACTGTAATTTGCCATTAAAAATTCAACCTCTCTTGGAAAATAAATGATAATACTTTAGATTCCGTGAAAATCTTTTCGGAATTCCATCACAAAGAACGATTTCGAGGTCGTCGCAGGGATTTTAAGCATTAAAAATATTTGTTTTTGTCCCCGTTTTCAAGTAAATTCTGGTATTTTATCTCAGTGAAAAAATAAAATGATTTTTGTCATCGCGAATAAATAAATATTTAAATTTGTTCTCCCTCAATTTTACACTTTCCAGGCTCCCAAGAAAGTGCCCATTAAAAAGTTATTGTTTTAAATAACATTAAAACCGGTCGTTGAAATCCCATTATCTTTATTCGAGAGCTTTAATTGTGGCACTAATTCGATTCAATAAGTCTCGACAACTAAGGAAATTCCAAAATTTACAATGAGGTTTTATATATAGAGAGGCAACACTAAAAGGACTAACGTCACGCAGAGAAATGTTCCCTTGCATACTAAATAACTAACTGTTGAGAAACTATTGAAAAACCAGGGAGTGCAACAAGGAACGAGCATATTTGTCCCGGTTATTGCCGTTGTATGGTTAGCGTTTTCTAAAGGCGATGGTAATTTGCTGGCAAACTCAATTTGAACTGCAGTACAAAAGTGCGTAAATTGCCGTTGGAGAAATAGGAAAATTCGCGGCAAAAGGGAGTTTATATAACAAAAGAAGTTTCCTTTTTCAAAGACACGTTTTGAGTAGCGAATTGAGAAAAAGTGGTAGATATGGTTTCTTTCGGTTGGTAAATAATCAAATATCGAACGTGGAAAACCAATGGAAAATTAAGAGGAAAAGAAAAATAAATTTTCCAAAGGCCACTCAGCTGGTATTAGTTTTCGAGTGTTCATTTCGCCAAGTTTATTGAGCCTGTTTACTACAAGTAAGAGAATTAGAATTTCAAGGAAGTTCGTTTAAGCTCAAGAGCCTCCAGTTGCCAATATACTCATTCAGTTATGAGCTCTCTTTAAAGCGTTCTTTTCATATTTAGCCATATAACAAGGCAACAAAAAAAGCTTAAATTCCAATAAAAAAGCCAATTTGTGAAGTGAAAGATTGAAGATTTCGAAATGTAATAAAATGGGGGACATGTAAGTAGGTCACATGGTCTTTTGATTTCTGTTTATTACGATTTAAATCAAGGTTGTTATTGTATTGTCTGGTTTAAAAATTTTATTAAATTACATTAAAAATTTTAAACCGAAATAAATTGTAGCTGAGAAAAAAAATTGATAGGATCAGGTCGATACTAACCTCCCTGAACCGGAAGAATGTAATTTATAATAATCATAGCATTTGCAGTAAACAATCTTCTGCTCAACATGCATTCGCATTGACAGTCACGCAGCACTAAAGGCTTTAGAAGAGTCATCGCCACTCTCCAGAAATATTTGCAAAATGTCCCTGCTATTGCGAAGTGAATGGTCCAAAATTACAACAATTTTTCACATTTTCGGCTGGAACCCGCTTTTGGAATTGATATGACCGCAATGAAAATCTTAATCAAGAGGTGGCGAGCTATTTTAACTCTGCATAGATCGGTAAATCATTATTATCAGCGATGATCATCTTTCACAAAATGGACACCCTTGACGCTCACAGTACAAATTTTGCGAGAAGGATGTAGAAACAATTGAGGTATCTAGTTTCAAAATTCACGTTCTCCAATTTTTTTCGGAAAATGACATTTTGATTCTATCTTTTAGAGAAAAGTGAAAGTCACACGTTTGTACAATTAAATAGTTTAAAAAGTCGTATTCTGTTATATATTTAAATTCAATGCCAAAATTTGATGTTAACAGCAAAATTGACATTCTCCATATTTAAATGCTTGCCTCTTAATAGAACCATCTCACGACATGTCAAAATTGATGATTTGATAGTTTCGCTAACGTTGTCATTGACAACGTTATTATTTTTAAACGTTTTTTCTATAATGGAAGTTAATGTAATGCCGTGTCAAGAAGGTAGCATCGCAAGAAAACGCAAAATAACGCCAGAAAACTGGACATGAAACAAGATAAACAGAGACAGGTATATGTTTTACATTATTGTTTATGTTGTGTTTTAATATGCAAAATAATCATATTTTGAATATTAAATAATCGTATTCTCCAAAAAAATTTCCTGTTATACCTCACAATCAGTGCAATCACACAAAAAGCGCACTCCAGTACAAAATATTGAAAATAGAAAAAAACAATATATTTCATTACAATTTTTATCATTCCACAAACAAAATTGAGCAAAATAAATTCCTAATCAAATACATTGACATGATTTATAAAAAAAAGGCGCCGACAAAAAAATGGTTATTACAAAAGACCGAATTTTAATTTTTTTACGTCAAGAACAAGTTTTTGACTCTCGTGTTTAATAAAATTTTTTTGTTATTCATACTTACCACTGTACTAAAAATGAATAATATACCTACTAAGAGTTTCGTTTCAATGTTAATGTTATTTTATTTAGCAGCAAAATGCACATTTTTCACAGTTATAAATTACAAAGCACATATTCTCCAAATAAAGATAACATTTTAGGTGTGAGCCAATAATTTCATCTCAATACATCACACACTAGTTACATCTTAATTTTTTACGTTATTTTATGAAACTGGTTTGAAACTAATAAGTCTTAAAGTATTTAATGTGGAAGTTTTTTCAATTTACCAAAAAAAGTTAAACTGGAAAATGTGAATTTTGAAACTAAGCACCTCAATAATTATTGTTCATGTGGGCTGCCATATGATGTTCCAGTTAACTTGAAATTACGATATTTGGTACATGATATTCTAGGCCTAAAAGACGAACGAAACATTAAACTTTCAAAAATTTGAAGTCAGACTTTTTAGTCTCACTTATAGGTGAAAAACGACTAGAAGTCGTAGGGGTTTGATAGTTAGTAAAATTATTTAACTCATTGAAAAAGATTAAATCTCATCAAAATCTAAGTTAATATGTTGTAGTTTTGACTGCTGTATTGACTACTCTATTTACCAAAATTCAGATCTCTTTTGCTGTAAGGGTATTTGTTCCCAGATGACTGGTTTGGCAAATACAGAAATGTTTTGGAATGTCTTAGACATTCGTTTTACCTGTACGAATACAGAAGGTTCAGCTAAGTTGACGCGTCATACGTTACGCGAATAAGTAAAAAAGCAAAAATATTGGGGTGCACCCTAAGACGCAATCGGTTTAATGTTTGCCATGTTTTTGGGTGTCTAAGTTCTAGGTTTTATATATCTATCACTAAAATGTTCCGCAGTTTTTGTGTGCGAAAACCTGCCTCCAGTAACTGAATGAGCATTACTTTTGTCATTTCTAACTAAAGAATATTTAATTTGCTTTCATATGTTTAACACTATATTACATTGAATTTTAGCAGACTTTTTGATGGAAGTTTTTACGAAAAAACCTTGCTCAAATAATGAAATTGTGAAAATACAATTTATTCAAACATAAACTAAACATTTTTAATTCAATTATCAATTATTTTGAATTTTATTAAAAATATAAAAGTTCAACACAATGAATGTTTGTTGGCTACAATTAGAAAACTGGAAATGGTCGCGACTCAAAATAAATGGTTAAAGTTTAAGTGGAATTACGAGAGTTAATAGGGAAATTATTAGAATTTTTCCCCGGCAAAAGAAACTGGAACGAACACTCTTCCAGCTTGTAAATGTTTTATTGGCCAGAACTTTTTCTGTAACAAATATGTTTTCAAATAATTTATGTTTGATGTCTGCATGTACAAATTTATATAGCAAAAAGGAACGTTAGATTTTTATCGTACAAGCAAGCGTTCCGTGACAAATCGAGCTTAATTTTCGTTTTACACCTATTTCTTGATTTTTAATTCGTCCACGGCAGGTGGTATATCAACATTATTTTAACACGAACACACCGTAATTGTCGCATGTTGTTATTCTTTGAATTGAACTGTAATTTTCCAGAGTTACCCCGCATTTCAGTCATCAACCTTTAGAAGAGGACGATGGATCTCTTCCGTACTATTACTATACTAAAGCAATTTTTATAAAAATTATTCTCCATTAACCTAATGGTGTATTACAGGAGTTGCAATTTTCCAAACTCTAATACATGCCATAAAAGCAAGTCTCGGCCTTTTTACCGTTATCGTTCACCGAACCATTTTACTGCGATAACTGTTCCAGATAAATCACCTAAAACTGCGTGATTTGGTCAATTCTAAGTAGTAAAACTTGTAAAATGTCAGATACAGGACTCGAACCGCTTTTTACAAATGTCCCTTTCACATGACATCATTGAAAACAATATTGTTAACGGTTCATAGACCGGGAGCTAACAATAAACATTTTATTTTCCTCAAAGAGTGAATCCGCCATTCTCCCGTACTGTTTTGTTGTAATTTAATTGTTACACAAGAATTAGCATACCGACAGAAAGTTGAGGGATTACAAGGGCGTAGTTCATATTATTCAGAGGTTTGAAAAATGGGCTGTCTCTGGAACTTTCCGAGTAATTATTATAGTTGTTCCAACTTTTATAAGACATATTTCATGGCTTGGAAGGGGGATTGTGGATTATAATGCCAAATAGGCTGAATTTTATCTAAAACTTCTGTTATTTTTCATGAAATTTTAAATTTTGTATATTTCATTCTTTAATAAATCCAGCTGGCACCCTCGCGATTTGCTTAGAAAATAGTAAATATACAACTTAATCCCGTCGAAATATTCGAAAATTATGATGCATGGCTCCGGCGATCTAATTTGCCTAACGCCTCTGGAAATCTGTTATGCCCAAAAATATAGGTTAATCCTAATATTTATTTCTTACACGCACGCGATAAGCTCGTATCCTTAAGCCTCATACCCACACCCACTCGTGAGTAAAAAAATTATGAAAAATAATTTAGGACAGAACAACTAATATTCGTTTTTGTATCAATTATCGTGAAATTTGTATCAACTTTACTGAAATAATTGAATTCTTTATGTGTTTTTCATTTATTTAGTTACAAATGTATAATAACCACTGTTTTAATTAAAATAAAACAAACTGAAATATGGAAAGTTATCAATAATGCAACCACTAAAAGTTAAATGGTCGTTTCTGGTTTGTTAAGAAAATCATAGGTAGGTTATAGTATATGTTTCACAAAATATATGAATAAATAAATAAATAAAATTAAAAAAAGGAAAAATGTTTTCCACCGTTTCCGAGAAAATCGACTTTAAAATTAGTGCAATGTAGTTCAACCACTAGACGAATAGTAAACCAATGTATGTAGACATCTTTTCAACGTTGTAAAGATTTATAAATACTATTCCGGTCAGGCTAAACAGTAATAGTAGAGTACGTGATAACCAAATGGTACATCTGTACAAAATAGTACAATTTTCAAAGTCGACTTTCTCGAAAATGATACCACGAATTTTATACCAATTGAATTTCTAGTTTGTTTTTTAATATAGAGTTAGCTACCTTCCGTCTGGTTGTCAATTCAATCAAGTTAAAGCGGAACTATCTGGGGAAATAAAGCAATAGTCCATTGCCACGCAACTGTTACGAAGAATTAGGTTTCGAAGCGTCATCTAATCCACCTCATACTTCAGATTAGAGTCTTTGCGATTTTATTCCTAAACGGCAATGGCAATCTATCGTTTATTAAAATTTTCTATTGTCTTTTTGACTTTTAACAAGAAATAAAAAAATGCGATGAAATTTCTGACATCGAGGAGTACTTTATTAAAAGAAATCTTGTTAAAACTTGTCTTATATAAACGAATATTTTAACAGCCATATTTTTATATCCATTCGGGAACGAAGCTATTCAAAACAGTTTCGGGGCCCGACGAAAGTTTTCCTTGCCAGTTTCCAGAAAACTTTTTAAATAGGAATTTTAGGGGCTTTATGTTTTTCGTATTATGTAGTTAGTTCGCTCCTTCGCATATGTGCATATTTAAGCAACGTCGGAAAGTTGGCAAAGTAATAAAGCGAAAATAGAAAATGCACAACAACCAAACCGTGCCATTATCATTTGTGTCCAAGTGTTTTACCGTAAAATATCATATTCATTTCTTTCGAAATGGACCACACCGGAACACAACCGTTTTATATGTCGATATCAATTTTGTGAAAGGTCGTATCCCACAAAATTTGTTAAAGTGACTTTTTCCAAGAAAGTAGATCGTTTTAATTGAAATTGCAATTATTTCAAACTCTTTATTTTGTCATTATTTAAATTAATTAACCATATAATTGAACATTAAAAAGTAATATTGGTCTACTTTTCTCTAATCGCAGTAATGAGAAGTTTTTATCATATCCTGAAATATTTTCCAAATGTGAGATACAACATTTTAGAAAATTGGTATCGATGCATATAAATATCTGAAAAATATGACCATTACCCTGAAATTCATTCACGTGGATAATCAAAAACATATTAGTAAATACTATATAAACTTCAAATTGTTAGCAAACATTAACAGAAACCTCATATGGGTTGTTGTCCTCTAGTTGTTTTCCATCGTCCTACAAAGGGTGACTTTCTCTGGCTAATCTCAAGAAGTAATCTTCATTATTTACTCATATAAACTGCAGATATAATCATTCATGGATATACATTTGTTTCAACTCTACACCACAAAGCTTTTCACAAGCATCAACACGTTTCAATTTTCAGATCAATTGCGTTCGAACGTATCTTGCTCACATTTAGTAAGGAACTTCTCTATCATTGAGATTTCAGCTGCCTTAGAAATCTTTGATAGGTTGCTGAAGATCAACATCACCCAGTTTTTGTTACACCTACCGTTGGTATGCAAGTGGATTCAGAAGGAGTAACAAGTTTTATATTAAAAAATTGGTCTACGAACGAATAGCACTCGGTTTTACTCTTTTACTGCGCATCTACAGTTACATGTAATAATAAAGTAATTTTATAAATCTAATTAACATGATAAAATTAATATTTTTTTCTTACACTTTAACGCCTTAACCGAACAACCTGTTGCAAGTTTTCTTGTGCAACGAACTATAATCGAATTTCTTTCTAAAGAAAATGTTAAATCAGGCTAAATTCTTATAAGACTTTATATACAATTTTAGCAGAATACACTATACACCACAAAAATCCAAAGTGTACACATTTATATGAAGACTGAGAAAGCATGGCAAATATTGCAAAGGACAAATAACCTAGAATATCCGTCATTGAAGTGCACATACAACCATTCGATGAGCTTATTCGAAAAAAATATGTGCCAAGTGTCAAATTCCAAGGTCGCTTTCGTTGAAGCAACTGGGCTTTCAACGCGTTTCGAACGATATGGAGAAGCATTTTTTAAGTAGCTTCTTCGCTTGTTATGAAACTTGAGTCACTGGCCTAAGTTTCATCACAAGTGCCTAAAAAGTAAGCGATCAAATTTACAATGAACTAAATGTTTGTAAAACAATTCATAAACTTGATAAGGACATTTTCTTTTGATACGTTTTTCTTATATTAACATCCCCTGCAGGTCAGAGTTCTATATTTTTGTTTCACAAAATAGTATGCAATCAGGATGCATTGCTGTCTCCCAAAATAATGATATTCGTTTCTTCAACAAACTGTTTTAGGAAGTCAAAGTTTTATTATTTTATTTTTGATTCTATACTGTTCTAGTTTACTCCCAACTGGAATGAAATTTTTAAACTGTTACTACGTCGACATACATGATATGTTAAGTCTTCTACAGCTCAAAAATAGTACTTTTGCCAATTTGTGAGACAGGCCTTCATTTATAGCATTTTTCTGTAGGCTTTTGAATTTTCTTATTTCACTCTGTTTCATATGAAAATTACATTCATTTTCTATATTTTTCCCTTCTTCTTGACAGAGTAACATTTCTAGGCCCGTTCCGGTTTAGAAGACATTTATGTAGATATCTAAATTACTCCTATCAAAGACGTTTTTAAAATTTTAACGAGTTTCTATCCACGATTAACAACAGTTAGTTTAATTAAATTCGTAACAAGATATCGACCGATTTCGTGGCGCATAAATATTATCCATCGCGTTTGTTAATTAAAGATAGAAAGATACGAAGATATATTAGTTGTTTCTTGAGGAAATTTCACATTATTATTTTCTTCAGGAATTTTTCAATTTATCAACTCTCTACGTGTCAAAGAGTCTATCTTTGAACGTGTTACAACTATATAGAAAACAAAAAAGCAGACATGAATCGAGAAAAAAAAGTTATTGCAATGTCGAATATCAGGAAAACTTTTCCAAATGGAGTTTATTTGGAAAATAAACTGGGAAAGAAGCATATTAAAACTTTTCTTTAAGATACTTACGTATCAAAAAAAAATCAAAATTTTACATAAAATTTATGAAAATAACCATTTATTTATTAAAAAATATTATAAATTTCCATGTCAACAGAATTGGACATCTCAACTTGTTAAGACAATGAAAGACTTTGTAAATGTGTTGATATCGAAGAAATTGCATTTTTTTATGTCATCTAAAAAAATGATTTAGTCCGCAAAATGGACCTTTACTATTTTGCCATAAACTTCTTTTTGAACCCTATTTTAGTTCAATATTTACTTGATAATTTCATGATTTTCCAAACATCCTGTATGTCCCAAAATTGAAACAACATTAGTGGTTCCACCACTGTTTGGGAAGATTTTCAATTAGTTATATTTAATTTATTCAAAGTTAGCGTGCATATTTGAAATTCAGAGATGTACCGTCACCGGTTGCGGGGCATTCATCAGGAAGATCATTAAAAACGACCCATGGTAATATAAGCCACCCATCTGGTGATGAATGCGTTAAATCGCCGTAATATTTTTCGGTAACTTGACACCTTACAGGTTTTATTATTTTTTATCGCGGTTCCGACAGTTACTAGAAAAAAATGGGTTTAAAAAAGGCGGTTGGATTGAGTAATGGCGCACATATATTTTAGTAGTTACTGTACGAGGGCGGTAAGATTTTTTTTGTGGAAATTCGGAGGCAATTCATTGTTTCCAGTGGCAAATGACTTCACAAAACCGAAATATACGTTATTAAAAATGCCACATGCAGATCTCCATATTAATTTTTAACGAAACAACTCATAACGCATAAAATAACAATTAAATCCGGTTATTTGCCGGAAAAATCTCCACTAAACCATGTTCCGGATGAAAACAAATAATAATCGTCCTCTTTGAAGTTGGACCGGATGGAATTTAAGCCAATTTTCACCCCCATTTTATTCGTGCATCATTTGTTCGAGTTCGCGTGAATGAAATCGCAAATTTTTTCGAGAAAGACGGATTGTCTAACAATGGTGTTTTTTCACCTCAATGGTTTTCTCCATGAGGATTTAAATGTTATCTATCGATCACTAATTCCTAGTGTTTGCCTAAATAAACAAGAAAAATCGATTGCTAATTTTATCCATCGGAATCATAAGTTTGGAATTCTTCCGGATCGTTTGGTGCAGAATATTTTTAAATTTGTAAAAGTGTTTCGGAATTATTGGCAATTTTTTTTTTATTCTCGAAAATTCTAGAGTCTCAATCAGTACTCTAGACTGTTTCTTTAAATATTGTACCCATTGAAATGCGGAAGGCTTGCAATTGCCTTGTCATCAGAAATAACAATCAAATAATTATTTTTTAGGCGAGACAAGGCTTTACTTTTTCAATTAACTATTATTTAATTTTTGAACAGAACGAACATTATTTACCCATTTTTTTGGGTAAATGGGAATGACTTCAGGAGAATCATACATATTGATTTGAATTTTGGAAAGCAATCTGGGTAATTTCTCATTTTCCAGATCAGAATTATTTTTATTAAAATGACGTTCTTAAATGACATCTTAAATACGCCTACAGAACCCATGAACTATTCACACCAATCTCATGTTGTATTAAAAGGTTTTCTATGTATGCCATGGGTTCTAAAAAAACTTTACGGCTTTAAATTGAATTAGTTAGCATGTCTAAGGTAATTCTTCTGCATTTTCTTCAATAACAAAATGTAGCATTATGTATTTTGGTTTCTGGCTTTTTCAAAAGGAATATTAATTAATTTTAGGACCTACAGCTGTATATCCATCGTCTTGACCAGTAGATAATTCTTCAGGAACATAACAGGGATGTTCGCTCTAAGATATGCCCAGCTCGTTGATGCATCTTTTTCCTTCTGATCTAACATCATATAATAACGGCACGCAACAAATACTGTAATATCAAAAGCTTTAACACCGCGTCGTTTGATAATGCCTATGGTGGAAAGGAATTTCATTTTCATTGGTGAGTTAATAACGATACTAGAGACCCTTGTATCTTACTAAAAAAGAAGATTGGCATTCTAGAAAAAACCCTTTACGACTGTATAATAAAAATAAATAAACCTCTAACCGAATATTACTTGTAATCGCCTGCAACATTACCATATCCGCGTCTGATAAATGGCAGTCATAACGCTGCCTTCCGAAGAGATACTCGTTTATCAATTTCATAAAGAGTATGCGGTTTGCGAGTTGCCTTGTTCATACACCAAACAGAACACTCGTAATGGCAAAACTCTACATAAACAGACATTTATGTATGCACAAATAAGAAAATTTAACAACCCTTCACCTATAATTAACACTTGTGATTGATATAAATTGCATCTTTGGCGCTCGCTTTATCCGACCGAATCGGAGAACGAGAAAAACTTGTAGTTGGTTGGCGAGAAAACTTCCAAAATATTTTTTTTCATTGTGAAATCGGACTGCTCGTTTGTCTTATACGTTGCCAGCGTTGTTCTTATTTATTTTGAAAAAGGACGCGGATCACCTCAATTAATATCCTTTAAAAGTAACAAGACAACTGGCGACTTATCTTTGAGGTATCGTTTTTCTGACGCCCAAGCTTAATTGTGATCGTTCCTCGAATACATTCATTTCATTATAACGACAGATCTTCACAGTTAATTATAATCTTTTTTCGATAATAACAAATCAATTGGAGGAGTTAATTTGTCGCTTTTGTCCCTGAAGGAAGGAATATTTAATCATTTCGGCCAAATGGAGATGGATAATCATAAAAAATTGGACACAATCGTGAAACAATGGCCTCACAACTGAAAAATTAAACGGCCATTTACTTTAATATAAAAGGGCAATTACGACAAATTACAGGACGAACGGGCTCGGCTATACGAATGGGAAAATTAGAGAATTGATACGATAATGGCCTTCTTATCTGCTCATACATATTGTATTTGTTTTTCATCAATAAATTCTTAGATGTTTATTTTTCAGCTCAACTCGCAAGTTTATGTTTGTTGCTGTTCGACTTTTGGTAATTCCATTTCATTTTATAGACATGGCATTCATAAAAAATCGATACAATATATGTAAAGCAAACAGCAAGAAAATCTTTGTCATCGTCTAGATCCTCAGACTGATAGTTCAATTCTTGAATAATTTCAGATCAAAGTTTCTGACTTGCCTCAAGAATTATCCTACATTTGTCTCTCTTAGATTTTTTTCCTTCACACAATCGGCAGTTATATTGCTCAGGAAATTTGAACCTCAATAAATGGACCTTTAAGGCGTAGAAACAGATAAATTGTCATACTTAGTTCGTTTTTATTCATTGTCGGCAATTGTTTTAGACCTTCTTTTGTTTATCTTTTTTTGTCATTATGTATGAGAAACTAAAATCAAAATCATATTGCAAGCGACGAATTGGTCCCACAATAGCATTTAGAGTTTTATCTGCCTCTAAGATTTGGTCGTTGTTCTCGAGCGGTTATCATATTTCCTGTATAAATAGGTTTTTAGTAGTTGATTTTTCCAAAGGAAACCCTTACGATTCTTTGAGATCACTTTCCGCCTGTCTCTGTTATTGTGTCCGTCAGTGTGTTAAATGTTTGCACTTCCACACCACAAACGATTGTGAGCATGTTTTATCACAATACAGATTATGACGGCATCACAATACATGGCCAATTAGGCGACATATTTCCATGTCAAGTGACTTTTGCAAAATGGTGCATACATATTTCATGTCGAATCAGCGTAAGCAATATTCATGAACTGTCAACAGTGCTTTAATGTACATCTTTTAGCTGACTTCTCTCCGGACTTACATAAACTCAAACGTTGGAAGGAGTTTATCAAATGTTAGATCCTCCATGCTATTTGTCAAGTTTCACCCAAACATTTGCCAGGCTCTCTCCGTATGAAACACTTTCATATACCTGCATACAAATATCTGTATAGTCCTTTGCGTGTCCATAGATTTTAGCCACAAACAATTTTCCAAAGCCTGAGATGAATGAGTTTCGTTTGCAGATGAATGGAATACAAATGCCAGTTGCTTCTTATATGATTATATATACAGTGTGGAACATTTAACTGGAATAAATTCATTTAACATTCAAGGGTTTGTTTTTGAAAAAATCGCTCGGACCCATCGATTTTATTTTTGACTGCGGTTTTTAATGGTAAATTTATATATACAGGGTAGCCCAAAAACCAGTTACGACCCTCAACTTTGTTTTTTCAAATGCAAACACCTATTTTTTATTTCATATTTATATTCTGCTTAAAAGTCTAAGTATATTTCATTTAACATATCCTATACCGAAAGTCAACAGTTATCGAGATATTGACGATTGAAATTACATATGAATATGGTTAAAATTTTACGTTCGACATATAACTATTTATACCTATAGATATAGTCATATGTAATGTCAATTGTTAATATCTCGATAACTGTTGAGTTTCGGTATAGGGTATGTTAAATGAAATATACTTAGACTTTTAAGCAGAATCTAAATATGAAATAAAAAATAGGTGTTTCCATTTGAAAAACAAAATTGAGGGTCGTACCTGGTTTTTGGGCTACCCTGTATACATAAATTTACCATTAAAAAAACCGCAGTCAAAAATAAAAATCGATGGGTCCGAGCGATTTTTTCAAAAACAATCTCTTGAATTTTAAATGAATTTATTCCAGTTAAATGTTCCACACTGTATATAAATTTCAAAGGTGTCAAAAAAGGGAATAAAATGAATAAAATTAAAATAGAATTTCTTCAATTGATACACAAGTTTTCTGTAGTCTTGTTGCAATAGGATACTACGGACAAATTCTTTCCTCATATTAACAGTTGATAACAGTGGTGTGATTCAACAATTTTCATAACCATTAATTAATCTGCATTAAAGAACGTAGCTTTGTATTTTTGATAAATACTTATAGATATTTCAAAGGTTCGACATTCGAGTTTCTCATGGGACTTACATAAACATTGTAATTTGTAGTCTAGCAGTGCAAATGGTACTTACCTGAAACAAAAAAGAAAAATATTAATTGCAATTAAACATGTGGAGTTTCGAACAATGTTCCATGACAATAATGTTTTTAAGAAAAATTAATTATTCCAAGGAAATACCTTGCATTTCGGTTTAAAAATCGGTTTAGAAATTTTGATCGTTATCAAATTCCTTTAAAAAAATATGTTTAAAAAATTTAAAATGAAACGGTTTATAATATGCTAGTACATGTGTCTGTCAATGTAACACTTTACAAGAAAAAATATCACTTAAGTACTAAGCATAAAAGCATTTTTGCTACAAAACAACACCCACCCACATACACACGCACACATTTCATTATCGCAGTCAGTCCTCAATATAATAATCAATTTTGCAAATCATAATCCGCAAAAATTAGTTTCGAAACGAAACACGAGGGTCTATCGGTTACAAAGAGCATCATTCTAAAATTTTAATATTCACTTGACTGGGCTCGAACCGGGCGAAACAGATACATACGTATTTCCCAGAGGACGCCATTATCAGCTTTGATTTTCCAGCCGGTGTAGAGGATCCCAAATTAGTTGTGATTTTCCACGGGCGCCGCAAATGAAAATAATAATTGAGTTTTCTGGTCGGTTCCATTGCCTCCAGCCACACGACGAATTTTGATTCAGCACCGACATTGATATGCATAATGCGAACTCCCCAAAGGTAGACGAATGATGTCTGATCATTTTCCACACTATTCATGCAAATTTATTTGCAATTTAACACCGCTCTATTGACAATAGATTTGCCGCCAATAATAAATATCTAATAATCTGGATCTTGATTTGGAATTATTTTTGTTAATTTGCCATGATTTGTCTTTTGAAACAGCTACTCGTATGTTCTGTTATGAATAAATTAACAAATATATAATTTGTCTATTGAAATTGCATCCAGACTGATTCACTGAGCAAAAGTAGGCAGCCTAATTTTAGAGCGAGCAATAATTGCTTTCATTATTGATTTATGTTGTAAAATTTTTCTAAGAAATATATACAGTTTATAAAACTTTTCAATTTATCATCATTTTTCTTATTATGAATCAACGAAAAATAAGAAACTCTGGAAATAGTAAATATAACATCTACAACTCAAACGTCTTTTCGTTTTCCCACTAAAATTTCGTAAACTTAATCGGTCTTTCGGCTAAAAACCCCTTTTGTAAACGGCAACAATACAAATTTAAACAATACTCTGGTAAATATTTGAAAATTAAACTTTATAATGCGAGCCAAGAAACGATGTTTGATCAGAGCTGTATGCGTAATACGAAAAATTGAATATTTCGTTGAGGCTGGTTCGTGTATGTTTTGCGTTACAAGAATAAATCTAAGGAAAACATCTTAAGTGAAACCTCCTTCTCTTCTATTTATTTAATAATTGCACTTCGAAGAGCGAGAAATTTTTGGAAATTAAATTTTAAAAAGTAAATATTTGTACAACGGTAAAAAATGTTTTGCCGGTCTAATTATAATAGATAAATTCATACATGTATCTACTAAATATGTATATTCCGTGAAATAATTAATTTATTTTACACCATTTTGGATTTCCATATTGTTTGACTTTGTCCTCAACTTGGAGGTCGTTTGACGCAACCCCTTCTTTGTTTACCGTTTCAGTTATTAATCTTCACTGGTGCTTAAATAATGAAAATATCAAGCTTTTATGTATTTTGGGGAAGTTCCGTTGTCGAGACGAAATAAACTTTCAAATCTTCATTATTCCAACATCAGAGATAATTTTTTTGTATTTCGCAGGCGTTAATACTAAATTTGTACAGTCCTTGTTTCATGTTTGTTTCTC
This sequence comes from Hypothenemus hampei, assembly GCA_013372445.1. Classification (NCBI taxonomy): domain Eukaryota; kingdom Metazoa; phylum Arthropoda; class Insecta; order Coleoptera; family Curculionidae; genus Hypothenemus; species Hypothenemus hampei. The sequence continues at coordinate 308,869 of JABRWK010000057.1, forward strand.
CATCGTTCAGGCAATTTTCAGATTTCTTTAATTTAGAACTTCTCAATCAATTAAAAACTTGTTCTTTCCTTTAAAGGATTTTTCAAACTACATAGCAGCATCTAATGAAATTTAAAGATGTAATGAATGGAAGCTGGGTTTGGATTTGAGACATGATAACATTACTTTTTCAATATAATTATGTCGATTATGTTCATATATGTCGGATGTAGGTAAAACGTCTGTATAAAACAGAGGGTAAGTAGCATCTCCCAACAAAGTTTTACAACAAAAAAAATCCAACCGCAGTTCAAAATTTGATAAAACAGATATATTTATCCAAAGATTCGGTTTTGACGTGCTTTTTATACGAGCCCAAATAACTAATTGTAAGTGTTCGGTCGATAGCAAATTTTTTAGTTTCTTGGATTTTGAAAGCGTATTTTAATTTTTTAAGCAATTGTATTGAAGGAGTTGTTAAGAAGCAATAATGTAGATAAACATGCTCATGTCAAAATTACATTTTAACAAAATTACATTATTAAACAGAAATCTAAATCTAATGAGAGATTTACTTTAAATTGTAATTTGTCAATGTTATTAAAATTATGATCTTACTAATAAGGAATTTGCTGCAAATATTGGGTCGATGAAAAGGTAATTATACGTATGTCCCATTTTGATCAATGACCTCTTGTTATCTTGCTATAAGCCATTAAAACTTGCAGGGTTTTTTTATTGAATAATATAGTCCGTTGATTTTTGTAGGCTTTTGTTGAAACTTACTGCCAAGGGAATTTTGTAGTGACCTAAACAACTAGTCATGCAAAAATGCCAGCCAAAAATATATAGTGGACGCATCAAAATCTATCTCATTGCCATTCAAGTTGTAATCATTTTTGCCAGGTCAACAAAGAAGTATATATTCTGGCCTCCTCATGATGGAATACAACACTTTTCCTTTTGGGTAATACTTTAATATGTTTTTCAATCAATTTTCTAATTTTTACCAGAACAGAACAACTAATTAAGGATGATTTTCTTTTAATTCCACAAATACACCATTACGTACCATCAATTTTGGCTTTGTCATCGTTTGTGAAGCATTTCTTCACTTCGGCCGCGATCTTTTTCAGAAAATATTATTGTTGCTGATCCATTTATAATTGCTGGCAATCACTCGCTTTAGACACGGTCGATTTCATTGCGTTTCAATAAAGAATCTCAGGTGGAAATGCGGTCCACTAAATTGTTTGCGCTGAATACATGTGTCAGCGAAACATTGATTTTTTTTTTCTGAAGGATGCTGCAAAAAGAGCTCAATACTGTTCACTGGTCAATCTTTAATTTCTTAGCAATTTTATATGTATGTGTTTGTTTGCTGGTTTTACAACTTTTCCATGATTTTATCGACTTTTCCAGTGACTAGTCTACCAAAAGGAAGTGCATTATTGACTTTGAAATTTCAGTATAAAATCGAACGAATGAACCATCTCTTGCCTGTTGTTTTTGATAGACCACCTTAGTCATAAACATTCCAAACTTTTTCATGGGTCTGTGTCACATTCTTCCTTTTGTCGTAATAAAATCGTAAAATGTGACAAACTTTTTCAGAAGTTTCACTAATTTTACAACTTTTGGCACACTGCACCGATCCCTAACTCACATAAGTGTTGTCTGATATAAGCAACAGCTCTGAAGTTTTAGGACTTCGGAGCCATTTGGTAGTTACCTAAAAGATTTGTTACTTTGCCACTGGATATTTACCGCTATTCAAATTTTTTGAGCCAAACTATTTTATTGTATAAACTTTGTAGTAACTCTGAAGTAAATACATTTTAATAAACAATAATTATTAACAACACTTATCAAGGTTCGTTTAATTTTTTAGAATTGGTTAAACATCTGTCTGCCTAGCAGATTAAAATCGTATGCCAATTATAATTACCCACGTCCTGTTCAGACGACAATCCAATTTGCCATTTTCGGTCCGGATTAATTAGATGTAAAGAGGAGGAGGATAGAGCCTATTATTGAGTTATATGGCCCGCCCTAATTTTAATGAATTGTAAAGAGAGTGGTTCAACGTACAATTTAACCTAATTTTACCCCCGTGTCCGAGGTCCACTTATTGCCGACAATATCGATTTTATATTAATATGAGTACCCCAAAAACCTGAAGAAGACACGATCGATCGATGGAAGAACGCACACAATCTTATAATAATTTATTGGGCATATGGCGTTCGAGGTTTATATTTTATCCGGTCTTTAATAAAGTCTCTTGAGTTTCGAAAAGTGCCGCAACACGACGATGGTACTTTTCACGTTCGGCGCGGTCCCTTGAAAAAACAACCGATGGATGCCGTCTTTTTCAATCGAATGCATTTGAAAGGTCGTTTATCTTCATATGAAGTGTCCCCGGCACGGAAACGTCGTAAATTTAACGTATTTCCGCGAGAATACGTCCTAAGAGATTGCGTGCTTCCAGTCTCTCCAAAGGTAAATAAATGTTTTTCGAGTGCAAGTGAAATATTTAATATTCTTTAGTAATGATGCGGAACGGTACATGTCATGAATGATTCAGAACCCAATTGGGGGTATTTCATTATACATTTCATCACTTTAATCTGAAGAAAATAATACTCGTTCATTATGAGAAAAAGTATAATTTCAACAGATTAAAATGACATTTTTTGACAAATAATTTTTGTTTTTATGTAATTTTTTAGATCCAATGAGGTGGTCCTCTCTTCCAAATTCCTTTTACCTGATTTTGAGGCGGCATCAAAATTTGAGGAGATCGATACAAATATCTTGACAATGTTTCGCAAATCCGGAAACTTTCGCAAAAGTAACAAACTAATTTTAAATTCTTGTTAATAGTTTAAAGTTGTGGATTTGTGGTTGGATTCCTATTTATAAGTGAACCTTTGGAAGATCCTAAGTAATCGAATATAATATTTTGTCTTGGGGTACTTTTTCGTAAACTAATACATTGAAAATAGAAGGCAGATCCTTTGTATACAGACACGTCCGTGTTGGGATCTCGCGTCCAAAGTATCGAATCTGTAATTTATCACATATCCAAAATAACCGACACTCGCACGAACCTATCGTTATCTAAAGCAGATTCTATTAAATACGAAACCGCAACTCTCTATTATAAAATGTCAGAATCACTCGCTAAATTATGAAAGTTTAATGGAATTATGAATCGTTCGGAGCGAGAAGGAAAGATTTGTGATAATTAATTGATCGAAACCCTCATTCGCTTTCATGTGTCCACCACGTAGATGATTACAGACATCTGTTTTCGATGTTAATCGAATTAACATATTTTTTTCCTTTCTTTGACATTTGATTTTAAAAAAATTATTCGATCAATTTGTCACTTCACATTTAGACAATTGGTCATTGATTAAATACTCTCGGTCTGGTGGTTCGACGGCCTTTTGATTATAGTTCAGTTGCAGAAAATGACTCTGACACTTGCAAAGAAAATTGTTTACGAAATGTTACTGATACTGGTTTTAAAGTAACCCAATAAGTCCTTGCCTTTGAATCAAAGACAATGTAAAAGTCTAAAATCTTCATAACACTACAGTCCATGAAAAAATGAATCAAATGTGGTTAGTCAGCTGAACTTGAGCAGAAGGACTGTAAGTTGGAAATTGATAGAAGCGCATTTATCTACCAGAAAACCTTGTAGTGTATTTTTTTAAAGAGAACATCTCAATTAGAATATTGGTCACTGGACGAGTTAAAATTTAAGTTCACAACATTCTCCAAGTGATGAAAAGGAGTATGAGCAATGACATTTTAGGGGCAATTATGAAGGTTCCTTTAGATTATTACTCTGATATAGGGCTAGTGATTGAGTTATAATGAAAGTTATTTTTAGGAGAAATATTCTAGCACTGAATTTGTTAAATTCGACTTTTCCAAGCCCTTTCTGTTGGATATTAAAAACTTTATAATTGATTTCCCGGCCTCCACAGAGAAAAGTTCTGTGTGTGTCGCCCGGTCGGGAAATTACGGCTTTCTTTCAATTTCCTCGAAATTTTCTCCGCTCTACGATCAATTATTCAGAGGTTTATTGTTGAGGGAAAATTGTGCGAAAATTTGTATTGAAAAGTTTGCTTTCCACCACAAAGTAAATAATAATTATTCATAATATGAGTATTTGTCGTTGAAATCGATACATTTTCTTTGTTGAGTGCCTGAATTAGTAATAAGATCGTCTAACTTTTGTGAAAATACAAAGCCCAGTTACAATTGAAAATATAGTAATAAACAAAATCTTAATAAAGCAACGTCACAAACAAATATGTCATATTTCTTTCTATGTATCTCCCTCTAGTTGTGGAAGTGCCTCAATACCTACTTGAAAAGAAAAATTTGATCACATGCTCTTCATGCACTGCCGACTGGAGTATCATCAATTTGCCCAAATCTAAACTTTTTAAGTAGTCTAAAGACATGAATCGATTAGAGCGAAGTCAATGGAATAAGGAGAACATGAACGTGCCTTGTAGCGAGTAGAACCTCGCTTGTCGACTCTCCCGACAGGCTTGAGACAGTTCTTCAGAAGTACATGGCACTAATAACACTAAACTCATTAGATATACCGTCCTATAAAATCACCCAGTTGCATCCAAACACAATATCTCTGTCATGTCCAGACCAGAGTTCTTTACAAGTAGTTTTCGTCCATTTTGCTACAACTTTATAGTACTGGAGGATCTCGACATTTATACTATGAACAACATCATACTGCATATTGTATTTTCAGTTTACGATGAATACCAATGGGTTTCATACCTGGGTTTGTACGGCATTCTACTGGAATTGCCATCTTTAAATTTTCTTATAGGACAAGGATTTCAATTAAATTTAAAGACACTTTTCATTTGTTTTTGACTCGTAAATAACTTTAAACTCTACGTTCAAAGTTAATTGGAACAATAAGTTATAATGCAACTCAGTCAAATAAACAACTTGAAAAAAATTGAAATTAACTCGCTTAATCAGCGTAGTTTAATTGGAAACTGGATATTTCGTGAAAACAATCGTCCTGATCCGGTATCTTCCAGGAACAATGGAAAAGAAGGAAAACAGGTAGTGATTTAAATATCGAAATGTAACATAATAAGTATAATTTACCTTCTTGTTTTTGGAATGAATTGAATTTTGCTGCGATTTCCACATAATCACATTCAAGATGTTTATTTTTCAGCTTATGTAAACACACCCAAATGCCCATTCACAACATAAAATATCTCGGCCTTAATTGAGCAAGCTTAAGCAGGAAATATAAAACATAATAAATTAAAGAGTTTGAGGTATGGGCACTTTACTAGAAGTTACACGTTGTATTCAATGGAAATAATAGGTATATTTTATTACTAACTGTTATTGTAATAACTGTAAAGAATATTTTCTTAAATTGCACATTATGGTAAGAAAAACTAATGAATACGAACAGTGTAAAAGAATATTTCCATTCGAATACAAAATGTCTCTCGTAAAAAACAAGCTACTTAATCCAACGACGAATTACACGCCTGTAAAAGAGCATTTTTATAGTCGGTAATTACGCAATTAAAATCCCATAGAGCAATAAAAGAAAACACTCTCAGCACCCAAGGGTCGTAACAACAAAGACCAATGTCCAACTAAGAGGTCTAAAGTGAGGAGGGGAAAATTTTAAGAGATTTAAGTCGTTACTTCCTATTGCTTCTAATTAGATTAACAATAGAAATGACAATATTGAACATAATTGTTAATCAACAACAAACAGTGGCGCAACTAAATTCAATTTCTTCTTGAGGAACTATAAATTTGAATGTCATTTTTGTTGATGTTGGAGCCATTGAAAACTACCCCCATCATCAATTAATCTCTTTGTAACAATTGCGAAAATGTAAGACCCTCTTAGGGGGATGCTTCCTTTGCGCTCAGACCTTTTCCTTCCAGCTTTTTTACCTTGATTAAAAATGACATCCAGTGGGTCTGATCAGCATAATTTCATTTACGCCTTTTTCTCCCCACGGCATTGTGTCTGTCTTCAATTCCCTTCACCGAAAAAATAAGAAGATAGTAGAAGAGAGGCAGAACATTATCGGAGCGGGCTCCTTAATGCCCTATTATTCAAATCAGTTCAGATTTACACTGCGGTGTGAGGGTGCGAGAAAAAGTAACACACTTATTGGGGGATGGTTTTTTCCAAGATTAGGCTAGACTAAGAGTTTGTTCGAAAGAAAGCATTATATGAAATAATTGATTCTTGTTATAGACTGTTATGTAGAGTATAATATAATGTAGAGTATAATTTTGAATAAAATACGCTCTTTTACAGCAAGCTCTTGTATAATACAGCAACATACAATACTGTTTTGTTCTATCTAACCAGGTTATGAAACTGTATTAAAATACTCTGGCACAAAGCAAGAACTATGACACGGACCCAATAAATTATGAATGGTCAACGGTATCAGACTTTGTTTATTCAATCTATTGTTAGTCCGTTTGCCCATGAGTTTGGGCCTGATTTAATTTTTGCAGACATCGTTCCACCCTACTGCGTAGGTATTATAAATTTTCTCTTACAGCATCATGGTATCCTTTCGAATGCATTTGCGTCCTTGTTCACTTAAGTGCAATTCCATTAAACACGTATGGTTTATATACCTATAGAATTGCAAAATCTTGAAGAGTTTGCCATTGCTAAAGATTCACACATTTACTAATTTTGAGTATGCCAATGATAATATAGACAGTTCTTAGATTAAAAGGACGTACAGATTGGGGAATTGTTTCAATCGATATTCAAAATGTCTTGTTACAACATTTCTGCTATTAAAACAATTTCTCAACATTTAGAATTTCACTTTGGCTTTATCTTGGATATCCAATATAAAAGGAACAATTTGAAAAAATCGAAAAAACTTAGGTTTTTTGAAAGCTTGAGACTAACGATAAGAAGCTTAATAAACGTAGCAAAGATTTAAATATTAAAATATGTTAAATACGAAACAACGTTAAGATCTTAGTGAAACGTCGATAAAGCCATTAAAAGGTTTGATGACAACGTTAAGATAAAGACCTCGTTGGAATTGTCACGACCAATTAACGATTTATCGAAAAATAGCTTGATACTGATCGACAAGAGGCCGAAGGTTCTGTCCTACACGATTGTTATTTGATTTCTTTATTAAATATTAAATGGAAATTTAATGACCGTTTATTGATTAGATTTTTATATGAACCATGTGCTGGAAATCACCAGTATGTTTCGAGTTTAAGGCTTCATTAAATAAATATCATTTATTAATAAGTTATTGAGTTTGTAAAATTTAATGTATTAATTCTAAGGTGATATGCATAGTACGGTAGAAAAATACAGTCGATTATTTTTGCCTAAACGATTCCATTGAAATTTGAAGCACAGTTGGTAGTAATGCCTGAACAGACCCTTATGTATGTACATCAATTAAAAGTATTAGTATTGCTTAGTGAAAGTAGAGCGACGAAACCACCCTCTTCTATTTTACATATGATTTTATTATAGGCAGTTTGTCAATATTAAAGGGGTTATTGCGACTGAAAGTGCTGTCGAACAGGGGATGGGGCTACTGTTCATCCATAATAGAATATCTGTACACGTGTACCTTTCGGTTAACCAAAGTATCGATAGCATTATGTAAATTTTTTATATACAGAGTGACTCCACGAAAAGATTGTATCTCTCTTATAAATTTTGAAAGAAAACTGTTTATTATGAACATTGACAATGACTTTATTTTAATACAAAAAGTATGCATACACATATAAATGTAGTAAGTCCAATTTGATAAAAATGAAAAGTGATTTGAAACTGGGAGCTTTGTATTTTTAAATTCACCCTGTATTATGGAATAAAACTAAGAGGTAGGATAAAGTAATATATATAGGATGTCCCCAATACAAAAATTAAAACATAGTAACTGTTTAGGTGTCCGACAATTATACTTTACGTGGAATATGGTAACTGTGTATTCTTTATAAACGTTACCATGCAATAATTTGTTCGAATTTCCAAAGAATACACTATAGATAAGTACTTTACTCCTCAACCCTCAATTTGTAGTCAGACCCTGTATGATTGACCGTTTCAATAATACTACGTTTATTATTCGAGAAAATTGGGGTTTCAAGTTTTTTAAGCTGGCGTAATAAATATTCGGAAGCTTAATTATATACTTTAAATTTTTTCCCCCAGGAAAGAAAATGACAGTTTTCAATTTTCCGATCATGCCATTGCAGATCACATTTTTCTTTTCGGAATTACGATTTCATTTTCTTGCAGAGTATAAAAAGCGACGAACCACGTGATATTCATCCCGACAGAGAGACCCTTTATTACGTCTATATATCTGGAAATCAGCGAAATCACGTCCCGTCCGTTTATCCTCACCCTGGCATCCTGTGACGTCAGTGGGAATTACGAATCCCATGTGCGAAAGAGGATTTCGTCGCGCTAAGATCGGACAGGTGTGGAAAACGGTCTTCTGCCATTCATATCAATTTGAAACAGAAAAAAAAACAAGTTTTTCTGCTCTTGAATCTCTCCTTGAAAAAACGTTTTTTTTCGGCATTAACGCTTGGAACATTGCTAATAAGAGACCGTACCCGATCGACGTTTATCCTTTTGCAACGATTTCGCGGGCGGTAATTTTAATTTAGCCGCCCCCCACATAAATCATCCGTGCTCCCGCCAATATGACAGATGTTGTCCGAGCCGAAGTGTGTAATCTGCATTGCCCACGGCATCGAGGGAGCAAACTTATGACATAAACGGGGTGTGTTATTATTTGTTTTGCCTTTGGAAATTTATGAACCTTTGTGCGATCGCTTTTCACGAAAAGATATAAATTTTGGCGTGTGCGACACCAGAAATTATTGCCCGCGAGAGTGAAGTTTATACAGGGCGATAATGGCATCAAACAGACGTTGTTTTAACAGGGATTTCAGGTTTAATTTGAGACTGTATTCAAATTTAACTATCCTCTTCTGTTTGCTCAGCAAAGACGTCTTTAAGACATTGTTTGAACTAATTGGATATTAAATTTCAAGAAAATGCTTTGTTACTAATTCTTGTAATCTTCATTGTTGGTTTACCCTGTATATTATAAAAGCACGATCCGAAAGTAGGGCGTCATAAATTTGCCAGTTATGATTTTTAATTTAATATGCGGTAATTCCACCTGCATTGCGTGTTTGGAATGTCCGTTAAGAAGCTACAGTACAAGTTGTTTCCGAAAGTTTGAACTCGATTTATTTTAAACTTTCGGGATAAGTAAGTGCGAAACATTTCCCACGAAAATAAATAGCAGATACGCTAAAGCCTTTGAGCCTAAAGTTTAATTAAAGTTCAGTTTAAATATAGGATTAACAGCAGCACTTTTAACCGGGCCCTGAGAAGCTTTTCGGTCTTAATTCCAATCCATCGATACCCATTTCTCGAAATAACTCATATATGTATGTATACTCGGGCAATTACTTAGGCGCTTGTCCGATTTTAATCCCATTCGGTGCAGACGGGCTTAACCCGTAAACGGCGGCTGTCATCTCTGAAGATGCCGTCAACTTGATAAATTTGTGGCATTTATCATGGTGCATCCGGGCGTATTGCAGTAACAGACAACAGGCATGGATAAACATGTTTTTAAAATTAAATTTTCTTCATATTTCCTAATGCATTTCGCTTTTTTTGCTCTAGAAAATGGAAAAAGAAGAAATGGCAATAGAAAGTCACCAAGAAGTATGCAAGATGTCCGATTTTAACTCCTAAGACATTTGAGTTTTGAATAATAAAATCTGAGCTTAAAGAAGGAATCCTTAAAACGAACAGAATCTGAAAAAAGGAAAAGTGCGTTTTGTAATATCTCTTCACACAAATATTCTTTAGAGAACACACCAAGAAACCACTTAACTAAAAAAGCAGGCAGTATACGGAAGTTTTCTTTGCTTTTACGAAGGCACCCTAAACGTTCCTCTCTAAGAAAGAGGCCTTGACGATAATATGACCATCCACCTTATAACAAACAAATTGACAATACACTCTGCATTCCTTAGCCAGCACGTTCTCCGGAACTATTGCCTCTTGATTTTTTCCTTTGAAGCTATTCAAAGAAAATTGAGTATCAAGTGCGCTCTGCCAATTTGGATGGTTTCCAAACAATGATATGCCGCACACAACTGTGTTTGCACACAGTTGGTTAACAGTGGTCATTGCGAAAACTAAATATGTAGTAACATAGAGCCAAGTTGGGAACAAAAGTTATTTTATAGAGTTCACAAGGCCAACCAACTTGTGGAATTCTGAATGAACTTAGGAGTTATGCTTATGTGGTCGGGCCATTGAAAGCCAATATCAAGATACCTAACTAAATTGGAAGACAATGTCTAAATTTCAACAGGAGTTAGAAAAAAATCCAGAATTTCAGCTCTACGTGTACCAATGATTTAATTGAAATATTCGATCTTTCTAAACGCATGATACCGGGCAAGGAATATTCATAATTTTGATAATAGGGTTTCTTCGTAAATTGAAATTGCAACTTTTTCCTTTCAACCATTCAAATGTTTGTTCTCGATTAGTTCTCTCACGTGTCATTTGCAAAGAAAGCTAAAAGTAGCGAAAGCAAAAAAAAGGAGTATCAATTTCCAACAATTAATTTTCACTCATCGAGTCTATCGCACACACGTAAAAAACGAACAGCTGTTGGCTTTTTTCACAGTTTCACTAAAGCAAATACCTTTAAAACGGTTTTCATATAGTCATTAAATCGTATTTATCTTGGGTGATTAATGATCTTCCTCCGAGGTGCTTGGTCGTGTCGTTGCGGCCGTGAAATCGCCAGCTCGAGCTGTCATTGCGACCGGACGATAACCATCAAACAATGAAAAAGATGGTCGGCAAAACCGATGCGTTCGCGAACCCGGTGTATGTTGTTGTGAGTGTTTGTGTTTCGCGTCATTACCGTAACTTTCCTCCGGTTCGTCCCTCCCAGTAATACTCCATAAGTCGTCGGCAATTTAAAATGCATTGTGAAAGCGCAGTATTCGAGCCCAACAGAGCTCATTCACGTTGTCGGTGAAATATGCTCGTTAATTCGTTACGTTATTATCCGAAACGTGTCGGTCCGATTAAAGCTGCAGAAGGAACAAAAAAATAAAAAACGCGAGAGAAATTGCCTTTTGCTGAACGTATAACAGAAAAAAAGTCGAATTTCCGACAAAGCGACGATCGTTCGGACTTTGGAGTCGTGTGTTCGAACCATTAAACTTGATGATTAAATTAATTTTTAACATTTTAGACCACCTTCTGTTGAATTCCTCTATATAAAAGAGGAGGTCATTAATATTTTCACTGTAAAACTGCACAATTTATATCGCCAACAATTTAGCTGTCAGTTTGCCATTCTTCTCCGACTACAATGGACTGGAATTATCTCTAAACGTCATAAAAGTGTTGTTGTAATTGACCTTTTCCGCTATGTTTTTTTTAGAACTTTAACCACCTTTGTGAGGCAAAATTTGAGCTATTTCTAAGGCAGTTCAATCTAACATCTATAAATCAGAGGGGAATAACGTGGAGAATCTAAAATATACAATAGTTTTCAGAAGCAAAAACCAGTTGAATCAATAAAACTGGAATGCACATTATGCCTCAACACGTTTGCTTGAAAACAAAATTAGAATTAAGAGTGCAGTTCTTATTACAGTTTTCGATTTACAGGAACTGCTGAGGACATCACATATTGATTACATTTCGGTGAAAGCTCTGCATAATCTTTCCGATAGGTTGAACTCACAAATTAAACTAGGATAACACCTAATGGAGTTCACATATCTTCTATAGTAACACCTGATGTTCCATTTAATGGATCTACTAAATATAATACCCTAATGGTTCTTTGGTTTGTTTAAAATGCACGTCGAGTCAACGCTTAAACAATGAAAGAAAAACATCATGGGATGTTATTGAGGATTGAAAGTTCACATTAAATATACTAAAAATGCAAAGTAATGTAGATTGAAATGGGTTACACCCTGACGGATGACATAAGCAATGAAATAGAGATGGTAAAAAATTATTGAACGAAATATAGGTCATAAAATCGTTAAATTTATTTGATTATAAAAAATCAACACCTTTATGACAAATCAGACAAAAAAGAATGATAAAAAAATGTCAAAAGCCATAAGAACGTCATTGGTAAGTTATTATTTACGAAAAAGTTAATAAAATACACTTTAAAGCAATATAAGCGTTTTATACATACTTTCTTTTTAACAATCTTATTTTAAATGGAATGATTTATATATTTATGTGACAATTAATGGTTTGTACCATGAGATAAATGGGTTTTAACCGTAATAAACTGTTCATGGACTCCAGTAAAACCAGTACTATCTTATTGTACGTAACTTAGTATAAAAATCTCTTTACCCTTAAAAGCCCCACAAAGAGACGCTGTGTTCGAATCGGTCTCGGTGGTCCATTTTCGAGATAACATGACTATGTCAGTGTCGCGATGGAGTCAGACACAGCAGACGCTTTAAAACGTTTTTTTACGGCCGTAAAGGATGGCACTTACCGATTCCCTTAAGTGATTTTTAATCGCTCGTATTCTAAAATTTTACCCATGTTTTTACTCGTCATTTAGATAATTTTACATAAAAAACTTTTACGTTCTCTTATGGATAATGACTGCATTAAGTTGTGAGTTTTCCTTCGCTTCCAAGTTATTAACATATAAATTAACTTGGTGTATTGTAAGTTTTGTTTTATATCCTCGGTTAGACAAAGCTTCCATAATGGAAAATCGGTTTTTGTGTTTTTGAAAATGTTGAAAAGTAACTTTATTGAGGTTAATTTTTAAGTCGTGTTTGTTTTATATTATCATTATTGCTCGTTTTTTTAATTTAATGGAAATCAGAACAGTTACTGCGCTGATTTCATCCAGCATTTTTATAAGTAATAATCAGATTTGTTTAATTGAAAACTGGTAGAACAACCTTTTAGGATAAGTCAAGAGTAGGTCGACCAGCAGACATCAACGATCAGACAGTTCTCGCTTGACCTGAAAGAGTTTGAAAGCTTGACAACCCTCGAAGCTTCGCGTTATTTCAAGAAGCTGCAGTATGGTAATTTTGTTGGAAATAGTCTGTAATAAGTTATGCGATAAGAACGATCTATTATCTTCCAGTTTTTCCCAATTTCCTCAAGTGAATTGAGTGTGCATTGCTTCTGAAGAACTATGTCACTGAAAATCAATCATGGGTAAAAAAGAAAGAGAAAACATAAGAAAAACTGGATGGTAGTCTGTGGCATATTGCAAGGGTCTGCATTTGATGAGTTAGAAACAGAAGAAAAATCTTACACTTAATAAAGGTTTTATGATGTAGCTTTTTAACATAATACTCGTTTACTCACTTCTATAGTACAATTTTTAATCCAAAAACTTTATTAAACCTATATAATAATGTGAAAAAGATTAAAGTTTTGTCAATAAATAAATTTCCATTTAAAATTCCAATTAAAAAGTTTTGAACCAGTAAAGTGAATGATATAGCAAACAAACTGGCACCTCCATCCCCCCAAAATTTTGACTTTCAATGGTAGGCCATCAAAGTCCAAAATCCAATTTACAAAAAAATATAAGCAAATAAGATAATCCCGTAACGCTACATTGAACGTGATGGATGCATCATGTGACAGAAAGGAGGGTTTCACGTAGCGCCCCTTATTTTAATTAGAAACAAAATCCAAGTTAAATGGACGAAGCCTTGTTTTAGCAAAAAAAAAGTAAAACTTTTTGGCGTAGTCAAGTGGCAAAATTGAAAGTTATGACCTTTCTTAAGACGCATGTCACGTCCGATTGTTCTACAATAAAGTGCACGGAATGGGATCCGCTTCATCAAACCGATGTGAGTCCATTTAACAGTAATAAACCTTCTCGACCAACTTTTAATTACTTTCGACTTCCCGAAATGATTGAGTTATCAGCTGACCGGGTCTGTTTAATGGCATTTTTCGATGTGGACACGTGACCGGCGAATGACACGACACGCGCCCTAACGCGTGCCATAAGCAACAAATTTCAATTTTCCGCACTTGGATGTGGTATATTAATGGTTGTTCACAGTCTAAGCTCTTTAATGGCAAAGTTAAAGTAGAACATATAAATTACTGTTAATGAGAAAAATCCGAATCGTGAAGCCATACAAATAGTCTCAATGACAATGCAACACTTTAGAACTTTGAAGGACCTAATGCTAAAAAAAATTAGAATGACACAATTTTTAATTTTGAAAAAAAGCTAATTGTTAATATCTAACAAATCTGGAACGTCGTACCGGGGTAACGACCTAACGAGATTTAACGCGTATTAATAAAGTTAATGCACATAATTTTTGTATTCTTTACAGTCTCTAAGATGACAATAATGCTAAAAGACTTAATCATTTGTAATGGGTTGTTCCAACAACACAATACGGAAGCACTTTCTCATTGCGTTTTTCCTGGCAATGGTTATTTTATAGCAATCGTAAAAGCAAATTTCCTCCTCATTCAAATTTAACTAGATATCTTATGATCAGCGTTACATCCTATAAAAGTCTATTTACCTAGATGCGATAACTGTAGAGTAATTGATTTAATCAATGAAATCAAATCAATCAAATTTTCACTCAATCGTATCCAATTAGTTGCAATCGAAGACTGCAATCTTCAAAAAAATAAACACTTTGAATAATATTAAAAAAAAAGATAATGGATATTACCTGCTCGACCTAGTTACCTGACACAGCACTTTATGATGACCGTTTTATTGACTCTTTAAATTTAGAAATAATGTTAGGGAATTAAAACAAAAATCAAAAAACGATTTAGAAAATTTAACAAAAAAATGATGAGTTTTTTAATAAAATTTGACCATGTCGATGATAGTGTACAGTCAAATACAACTTCGATGTAATTAAATAAAGTACAATGTTGGGTAATAAAGCAAGACCATCTGATGTTAGAAAAACGTGTACAACCTTAGAATTGCTATCGCGTGTCGATATTTGATTGTTTTCTTCGGTGCATGGGTTATCGAATCACTCAATCTAAATAACCCTCAGCCGGTGTGTAATTCGAAATGATTGAATTGCGGACTCGATGCTCATTTATTTGTCTTTCGGCAACACAACGTCTGGGCGAGGTTTATTCCGATAAAGCCCTTTTGTGTTTTTCAAAGTGTCTAATAATTAGTTCCATTGTTCGACGGTTATAAAATATTCGAAATTATTTTAGGGTGGTTCCCAGACGAAGTGGCGATTCCCGTTGCTGGTTTCACGTTTAGAATGTGAAAGAACCATTTTTGAGCAATGCAATGTTCGAATGAAAAGGGACAATATTTATGCCTGAATATAGAGTAGATGTAATCAAAGTACAAAAGGGTGAAACAAAGAGATGGAACGAGGGAACAAGTGAGTTTTAATGGATGATTATTAGATTAGGGTTAAATTAATGGACATATGGAGAACAAGGACGATACTTGAATTGATGAAAAGTGCCTTTTTATCTTTTTATATTCTTAGAGTCGTCGAATTTTTAATGAAAAAGCTGATAGCCCGAGATTAGAATAAGAAGTTGCATTTTTTTATTAATGGTTTCAGTCTAAATACAACAAATATAATATATCTAAATAAAATGTTGAATATTTCCTTGAATATAGAGTCATTTAAGTAAATACCCGGTGTTGAAACCATACCGAGTTAACAAAGTAATCAAATATCAAGTAAACAAATAACAAAATGTTTGTAGCATTATTTAGTACAGTAGGTTAACTAACTAGTTTGGAACAATAAAAAGTCTCATTTCGTTGATTTCTTTAGAAAACATTGACGCTCCACATCTAATAGAAGTTCTGAGAGTTTTCAAACGAAGGATCCTTTGTTCGGTCTGATTAATCCATAATTGACACTTTTTCCAGAGCCATATGTGCTAGAAAGAGAGACGGAGGGAAAAAAATCGTTTCGTTTCGGAAACTGAATCAGCGTATTTTTCAGTATCGACGATAATTCACTAGACGGTCAAAGCTGTCGGATTTCCATTGTTATTTCCATCATTTTTGCCTCGAACCGTAGAAAAGACATATGGCGAGATGTGCACCGAGTATACGCTTCATCTCGGAGCACTTTAGATAGAAAGGATTCCAAATTAATATTACTCTTTCTCTGTCTCTTTTTGCCAGATAAAACCGAGCGAGCGGATGATGCACTTCTAGGAACACAGTAATTTAAAATTTCAGACCCGTTTACCATTTTCTCGAGAGCAGGAACTTGATTTGGCAAGAAATTGGTAAAATTTCACTGATTTTTTTTATTTCATATTTGAAATGAACATGTACACGTGACGGGAAAGTGATTACGAGTTTTAAAGGCTTGCAAAATGCCATTGGAAATAATGATAGCTTCGGCTAGTCTCGTATTTTATTGCCTGTCTGGTCAGCGAAAACTTTTCCAAAACTCCTACCGGAGAATATTTCAATTTCAGTAGTTCGATGTACCACTGCAAGCAAGTTACGTGGTTTTAATTCATTAAGAAACCGAAAAATAAACGGGAAACAGAGAGAAACTGAAACGCTTTTCGCTAATGATTCAACACTTTAGAGTTTAATGGGATTTCAGTTGGTACAGGAACAATGAAAGGACGAAATTTCAAACAAATTCAGGTGAAATAATTTAAACTGGATTAAAATTTAAATGGCATTAGCTCCAGTTAAATGTGGTAGAATTATTATTGAATTTATTTAACAATCAAGAATAATTGTTGAATCCTACACGTCTCGAACAATGTTCTCTTCCTTGTTTAGTAAATCTTTTAAATGTTGGAATTCTTGCTACAATGCAATTTTCCTGCTATAAAGATACTTTAAGCATTATTCTTTCTAGCGCTTGCAATACAGTATTAAAAAACTGGTAAATTTTTAATATTTTGGAGTTGGTGGGACGCTTTTTCTTCAAATTCTGATTCAAAATTTACTTTATCTCTCCTCCTAGTTTTATTTTTCAGAGAATATGAATATACTCTCATTTTAAATTTCTTTCTTTGTTTCAAATAGCAGTCCATTTTTCCAAAATGATTTTCCAATGAACTGGAAATTCTGGGTGCTAAATTATCAATTTCCCAATATTCCGTGACTACCCCTATCGCTTATTTTGTATTTTCTGCTTATTATTACTCTTAATTCATCCAACCATCACAATTCTGATGATCTTAAAAAATCATTAATGATAAAAGATCAATCATAAGCTTTAAGAATTGCAAAAATCTTCTCTGTGTATTTTTAAGTTTCTCTTGGATGACACTCTGCAAAAATCGAACCATCAGATTCACTCACCGGACATTCCACACCCGTTGGATATATTATACCTACATAAATGTTCCTTTTCAAAGTAGATCTAAGAACGGATTTTTAAAAGTTAACGAACTACGGAAAAATAAAAGTGTCACAACCAACATGGAGTGACCATAAAAACGACGAGACACTCTTTAATGAAACATGATCATCTACAGTTGTGTCGTGAAATCCCAAAATGGATTTTCCTGTGAAAAAAGTCCTGAAAAACTCTTGCATTTTCAGGGCAATAAAATGCACTCGTTCTCTGGTTCGGTGCGTTTTGCTTTATTTAGGGTTAATTCCCTGAAAAAAGATCCCTTTTTATCATGCTCTCAGAGTTGAATGGCATCTTTTTGTTTTGAATGATTTGACTTTTTATACTACCCTAGTCAACTATAAAAGATTTTCATACAGGGTAATTTAAGTATAAAATAATAGCCACGTTTTTGTTTATATCATTCTCATATATGTATACAGGGTCTACTGCAAATTCGATATCAAATTAATTACAATCTTGTATAAGACGATATTTTAACTAAGAGCCAAACAAATGACATTATCTATACTACAAGTATTTTAAGTCAATATTGCAATATTTCATTATTAAAAACAACCAAAATTTACTATTGCAATCGCATAAAGTAATAGATAAATTTCCACATTCCCATTGTTAATTTTCCCGAATAAGTCCCCATCATCGGGAAAAGACACATATGCTTAATGCGATCACCGCCCGTTGGGTGAATGGGGGGGACATGCGAACCGCCTGCCCACCCCATCCGATTGCGTTAACGCGACTGTGTCACAATGAAAAAATGCAATCTAACGGGAATGAGGCGGGGGAGGCCACCCCCCTAGTTTCTGATATGTAAAGTTATGCAGTGATATATGTGGCCCAACAGGGATTTGGACATCGTTATGACTCAGAAAATCGCCCAGGAGGGTGTGCGGAAAATGATCGTTTTGTACCGATGGAATTAAGAATGAAAACCGACCCCTATTGTGTGCTAAATCGGTATTCCTTCGAACGACTATGAGCACCATTAATTGGAAAAATGAATGGCAATAAAAGACCTATCCGTGTAAACAGAAAATTGATCGAAAATTCAGTTTTTTTTTCTTTTTAAGTTTAGTGTATCCTGCTGCACGTGCCAAAAACAGGGGCCAATGTACTTTTGAGGCGTAACAATGGAGGGTGTTTAACTTGACACCCCTATTGGAATTTCCGCATACATACCGTGTAATTATTTCTTATGGGGTGAATTTACATACAGGGGAAGTCAAACTTACCAGAGCTATATCAACTACAAAATGAAAAGTTGTCGAATTCGGTTGAAAACTTACCTAAAACAAAAAGAGAAAAAACAATTAGTCGAGATCGCAATTAAAGAGTAACAATTTTAATTGCTTCGGCCAAAGATAATAAATATTAATTACAGGCATGCAGTTTCTAGTTTCTAATGACAAAACCTCCACGATCGATCGAGGTACGATAATGTTAGTTTCAGATTGCAAACAGATAAACTAGAAATACCGCTGTTTATTGCCGCAGTGAAGTCAACACTTTAAGAAAGCTATTTAAAAAATCCTATATAACGTTATATAATTTTTATTATAGTACAGGGTGTGGGTTAAATTTTATTATTATGTCCGCAGGGTTAAAGGTTCAATTTATAAGTTGAACTCGAATATAAGAAACAAAAGTCAATAATACTCGATAAAATTGGATAATAAATTTTGAAGATTTGCTGTGGCCTAAAATACATTTTACGAGTAAATTAGAATTTTGAGGTTTTAAGTATAGGCAAATAGTTTGAAATCTTCTATAAATCAACTTTTAAGTGTAATCGCACCTCTGATATTTAATAAAAACGAAATTTCTGAAAAAACTACTCAAAATTTTGTGCTAAAATGAAAAAAAGAGAATTATGAGAATTTTATATGCTGAAATTTTATTTAAGGTATTTTTTTATTTTTACTAATTTTGAGAAAAAAAAGAATGCAGTGAAATCACTAGATGTTAAATTTGCAAGAATAGCCGATTTACGACTGTTTTAAGTGTGGGTCGGTAGTTAGAGACGCTCTATAAACTTACGTTAAAGTGCAATCGTATTTCTGGTTTTTAATAAAACTGGTATTTCTCGAAAACTATTCAAAATTCTGTTTAGAAATTCAAAAAATTCGTAGAATTATGAGTATTTTATATGACTAGTTTATATTTAAAGTTTTTTCTTATTTCTAATATTTGATGAGAGAAGTACCAAAATGTCAATTTGCAGTAAGAAATGCAATGAAATCATTAGATTTTATTGAATTTACTAGAAAAGCCATTCAATGACTGTTTTAACTGTGATTAGATAGTAAGAGAATCTGTTAAGTGCAGGTTTCAACAATTTTATTTACATTTTTTTCTGCAATTTATGAAAATAATACGAGCAATTCATTTATAACATGAAATTGCAGCACACAAAGAAAGGTGCATACTGATGGATCGAAATTAAAACGAATAAATATGAATAAATAAACGTCATATTGTAACAAAACGAGCGAGGGTGTTGTTTTGACGTGCCGTCGCGATCTGTCACAACCCATAAGGCCAGATACGAAACGGAGACTAAATTAAATCCATGTAAATTTCGCCTTTACAAGAATGCAGATACGGTGGTGCAGGTCGGAAATATTTATGAAATATGGCATCTGGTTTGTTACAAGTTTAGCGCATTTAAAATAAAATCTTACTGCTCGGTTTAAAATGTGACGCGTCTTGGGTGTTACGAAGGGGGAAAAGTTCTTGTGTTCACGCGTCTCGTTAGGGTCCATACAATTCCTATTCTAAGAGATATAAGATGACGAGATGAATGGAACGCGATTAAAATCATGCCTGGGTCTGTTAATATAGGCGTGTACGAAGATGAAGAGTAGCGATTAAATTTAATAACTTTTACTTAATTTGGTGGGTATCGGTTTTACAACTGCCAGCATTATTACGGAAGAATATTAAGAAAGATACTTGACAGTGAAAGTTTTGCGAAAATTTCTCATTTCTAATTTATATGATCACCATACGTGCCACATCTGCTTTGTTTCTTGAAAATGTTCTGAAAAATACGGTACAGGTTGTAATGTGTGGGCTCCAGAAACATTATATGGCGATGTTGCACGACATATCTAAAATTTAAACAAACTTTTTGAAGTTACGTGGGCCACTTTCTAATTAGAATCATTGAATTCGTATAGTAACTATTTTTTGTCGATGGCGTTTAATGTTGTCAACGAACTGAACTGCTGCTTTCAGAACATTCCAGTGCTGCTGGACATAAAAAGTGGGGCGTCTAATTGCAAAATTCTACTTATACTATGTATATAACAATATTATACCTTATTATATCGGAAAATTTTAATTTATCTTTACTTTCTTCAAGTTCAATTCTTGAATATCTTGACTTTCAAAGTGTTTTGTCAAGAAGTTTTTATTATATTTTATAATAAGTCATCAAAACCATCAGTTTATGAATTTTTTAAAGAATGAAGAGCACTGTAATGCATGTAATGATAAACTATTTCTTCATAAAGTTTCTATTAACAAAGAACGTTAAAGAGGAGTAGGTTACCTAAACGCCATCCATCATTTAAACGAGAATGTTTGCTCACATAGAAGACAAGTGGTTTGCGCGACCAGTTCAGAGAAGAATTTCCCACTGTTTTGACGCAATCTGAACGATTTCTGGCCTGGATGAGCTATGAACCAAAGTTATGATCGGATCTATTACCATACCATCAAAATTTGATTTTTAATAAAAATTCAGATTTTTTTTCGGAATTCTATAAGAACTGAATGATATATTTTTTAAGAAAATCGTTAAGTATTGTAGGACATTTTTAATTTTGGACTTACGCTTATAAATTCCAACGATTACAGAGAAAAAGACATATATCGAGTAGATTTTTTCCGAGGTCAAAAACACGTAGCTAACATTTCATTTCGAATTAACTTCAAAGTCCTTTTTATTTTGCTGGAAATCTCAATACGGCACCGCAATTTCATTTTGAAAAGGAACTTTGTGCTGAAAAATTTCCACCGTTTGAGCAACTCTTTTCACGGAACCCATCGGGGTGTAAAATATGTTCAAATGTACTCTTTCAGTAGTTTTCAATGCCGATACCGCAAGGAAAAGGGGTTGATCATAAAATCATAATCCGCCGATAAAATATTGATAGAGGAATTTGAATAGAAACTACATAATCGAAAAATTCTTTATCGCATTTCCCACGACGAACATCCACTTGGAACGGCTCCAACATACGATACGAAAAAAAAAGAAACTACGCGATTTAGCGTTGCAACACAACACATATTCATTTAAAATGTAACATTGCATTTCCGCTCCGTAACCTCTAGCTGTGGAAACTCATTAAAACCCTTTTGCAGGGGCGCAATTGGTGACCCCCCTCACGAAAACCACTATGCGGCAAATTGTTGGGGTTCATATTGCGAACAGCAACTGTAAACACATCGGAATAATTATAATTTATATTTCCAAAAGCAATATTATACTCAAGAAATTGGTCCCCTTTGATCTAAAGGAAATGTATTTTTGAGGGATCGAGCCGAGGGAAAAATGAAATATTGGCCCTCTATTAGTTTTGTCCTGTTTTATCAAATCAATCATACTACTGAAGTATGATGAAGAGGCTGATTTTTCTTAAGTTGTTTGTGAGATGATTACTACTAAATCTAGGGGTTACTTTTGCAATAATCAATGTGAGTTTTCTCGTAAGAAATATGGTAAAACTATACGTATAGGGTGATATGAAAGAAAATGTAATGGAAAATTCCATAAAGTAATTGAAATCTTCTCAGAAACGATTGTATATTAACTTTAAACACGATTGGGACGTTAAAGATGTCGATCGAGCGTTTCTTTTTAAGCTTCAGCTTTTGGCTGGTCAATCTAGGCTTAGGACATTATCAAATGAAAGTATTTTCTCTTTCGAAGTTATGAGATTGACCGGTATTATGCATAGAAATCAAAGTTATTTCAACTAATGGAGAAAATACTATGCGTCGTAAAAGTAATCATCTTATCGGACGATGCTCGTGTTTTTGCAAATGAAGTCTTATGTTATCACTACTTTGACATGTGTGAAGTAAATAGAAGTAGAATACTGGTAGACACTTGAATTGGTGTACTCTTCAAAAATACGGAATTATTGTGTCGATGTTTTTTGACAAATAATCGGTCGGTGGTTTCTGGTCAACGTGAATTTCGTTGTCGATTCCCTGATCATAAGGCACCAACCAGACAACCACTTCGGCGTTTAGTTACTCATCTCGAGGAGAATGACTAGATGCCATTTGGGTTCATTTCATAGCATCTTCTATGACTCTTATTAAAACTTCATGAGATAAACTCTCCATTTCTTTTCGTATGTTCTCCCACAGACCTTAGCGGCCTTTAGGCCATTAGGACCGCTAAGGTCTGTGGCATGGGTGCTACACGACCAGGGAATTGACAACGAAATTCACGTTGAGCAAAAACCACCAACCGATTATTTGTCAAAACAATGACACAATTATTTCGCAGTCTTGAAGAGTACAGGGTTTCATAAGCTGATTTCATTCGTGACCGATTTTCTGATTATGATCCATTCTAAACCAATCAAAATATGGAATTTTTAGAAATTCACCAGATTATTTGAATCATGATTACCAATCATAGGAGCAAATGAAACTTATTGTTTGTTCACGAGTATTCTACTTCTGTTTATTTTACAAATAATAAAGTCGCTATAACATAAGACTTACTCGTTTGTAAAAAGGCAAGCATTGTCCGTTAAGGTGATTAGTTTTGCGCCACCCAGTATTATAATATGGTTTTTTACAATTTTTACAATACAGAAATGTACTTTTTAGGATCATCTTAGTATAATAAACAAATCCATGTAACCATGGAAGCAAATTCGGCTGAACTTACTTTTAAGGACACCAAACTAATTTTCACCAAATTTTCAAAATGTTTGTTCAGAGATAAGAAATAAGAAAACTTTGAGAAATTTTGCACGAAAAGCCGATTTTCCTAACATTTTCACTAAAAACTCCAATTTTGAGGCTATGTCCTGAAAAGTAATTGACATACGTCTAGTAACACAATAAATTTTACAAATTGCCACTGTTACCAACGTATTAACCTAAAAATTGACAGTTCTGAAGTATGCAAAAATAAACTTCATTGTATTTTACCTTTTAGAAAACAAAAACTGCAACGTTAAATTCATCAGTATTTCTAAATGTAGGAAGTACCAGTTTCATAAGAAAGTTAAAAAAGTGAAATAAATATTAATATGGCGCAATTGCAATTTTGCTCCAACGCCGCCTTGACCGTTAGTGGTGCATGCGCAAATGAAATTGGTACATGAGTAGATGATATTGTTCTATTTTTTTATAGTAATGTTTGGTGGAATTATAAAAATCCTCAGTAAAACTTTATGGATCATTTCGGAAATAAACTGTCAAATGGAAAACATTAAACACGTTTTTTTTTATGAAAATATGGGCAGCGCGTAAAATTTCCGCTAGAAATCATATTCGGTAAGGGAAACAAACATATTGTGAAAGTTTAGTGAAAATTGGTGTAGTGCCCCTAGAAGTATGTTTACCCTAAACTTTCTTTCCTGCTTACAGTCATCTGTGGTTCAATTTTAGGTAAGTATCTATTTTCTTTCACGACATACTGGTAATTCAATGAATGGATGATATTTAATAATACAATACATGGTTTTTACTGTATGATCGTCCTTTTTTCTTTTCTTCTTTCTTATTTAAAGCCTTTTTCTGGCTGTACTTCTAGAAACTGTTACATTTTGATTTGCTGCTTGGCTATGATCTGAAAAAACTTGCATTTGCAGACTTCTTGCAATTTTCTGTAGGGTTTTTACAGGAATCGTTTAACTGCATCCAACTTCTAAATTATAATTTATAAATCGATAGTTATAAGTCTTTCGTTAACTAGACTTTTGACTATATAATCTTCTCTTAACTTACTTGAGCATCTATCAAAGAATTAGAATTGCTTATCAGCAGTGACAAAAGGACTCCTGTCTACTATAATGTCTTTAATGATGTAAAACTTTGAAAAATATCAAGAAATAAGAATTTTTTCTAAGATTGTAAAAAATATGCAAGATTAATGATATTTTTAAAAGGTTTTTGTTCGCTGTGATTTATTCTAAATATAGTATATATATAAATATAGATATTTAATGAATAAGAAAACTAAAGGAAAATAATATTTCAAAGAAATTTCGCACTTTAAAGGGATTTTTCTTAAATGTACGAGGCGACCGACTCACTTCTAAATTGTCTATGCCTAGTTTCATAAGCATTAACCTATAAGTTTCAAAATTTTAGGTATAGAATCTCTATTTTAACACAAGTTCCTTTTCATTGGTTTTTCCACATACATTAAGAAGGAGTAAACACAAGACCGTGACAATTCATAATTCATCTTATTTAAATCAAAGTCGATGCAATAAATTCTTTAAACATACGTTATCCAATACGTTCACGAAGCAGGGGTATTTTCAATTGGGCAGTTTAAACGCAATGGCGCGGAGGTGCGAGCCGTTCGCAATAAATTTTAAATAATAAATAACAAAAATTTTACAAAGACGTTAAGGTGCAATATAATAAATAACGAAACGAGTTTCACGTGCAAGAAGATTTATTTACGGTTTCCGGATGCGTAATTGAGGCCGCAAAAAGTCCTGGTAATTGCACGCAAAGTGGCTGACTTTTAAGTTTTTATTTAATTCTTCGAAAAACAAACGGCCTTAGAGGTTACCTCACAAACACACACACATACACATACACTGACCAACGACACGGCATAGAGGAATTTTCATATTTGAGTTATTCACGCGATGGTTTTTAACTACATACTTTACATAGTCTAGCGTTGTGTCCATATTTCATGTAGTTTCGGCCTGTTGTAATAAAATTACACATTTCCATTGACATTTTCGTTTTTAATTAACTTCGCGTTCAAATATGAATAATAATTTTCTTTCAATTTAAACTGTAAATATGATAAAAAGGGACCCGACATTCGCTAATTGGTTACTGACAGTAAATGGCACGAGTTTCAGAACTTAAGAGTACTGTTTAGGTAACGAAGGTAACGATAAACCAATAAAAAGGGATCCTGGTTTTCCACAAAATACAACATCCTGTTAATCAGATTAGGAAGTTTGTATGAAGACACCTGCAAGCCTCGCGTAAATGTACCCTGCAACCCAAAAAAATTAAGGGAAATTCAACAAGAACGAAATCCAAATTAAATTAGAGAATTTTAGTGTGGAATGTGACTTCAATCGACAATTTAACGGTCATTAATCAGACAAATTAGCGTGTAATTATTCATTATCCTGTCAAATCACGTTTAACTTTTCCAATTAATATGGTACACTAACATAACACTGCGTATTAGATGAGGAAATAGTTGTTAATAGACAGTGTTGCAGGTGTACTTAGACTGTGAAACTCTGTATTAAGCAGGCCCGAGGCACTTTAACAATATACCTACTCGTATATACGGGTCGCGTGATTAATGTATCCGAGTTTTAACGAAATAATGGCGGACATAAAGCATATTAATAGACAAGGAAAATAGCAAATTGCATTCGTCCGACGGCACGCCTGAGTATTATAAACAGACACTCTTTTTGTTACCATGACATTACGTGGATCGTAATTGCTATAAAATGTTGACACCCATTTGTTTTGGTGGGAGAATCTTGGACTTCGCCAAAATGTAACTTTTTCCCGTCAAGTTATATAACCTTATCAGTTGTTGATCAAAAGTTTTCGTAACTTGTCGAAAACCAGTTTTATGGCAAGCACAACTTCTTCCTCCTTCTTTGAAAGTGCTTAATCAAAGACTGCCAAAATTTCGGTTCGAAACTTTCTCACTTATTTATAGAGACCGGGCAAGTTCAGCTAATTTCGTACCGAAAATATGCTCGGAAAATTCTTGGGAAATGTGTAAGCGCAAGCAACAGTTCAAATAAATTTTCCACATAACGTTAAGGATTAATCTGAATCTGCTTAATTAAAATTCAAAATTAACTTCTCCTGTTTTATTACAGAAAGGCTGAATGTTATTTATTAAGTTTTTTTCTGGGAGGGATATCCCATGATTATGGATATTAGAAGTTGGATAACCATTTCTATACATAGGCCATTTTTGGCATTATCTCTAAGAGAAAATAGGACTTTCGTAAGATGGATACTTTGGATTATTTTTTATTTCTTCTATTTTAACATCCAATCTACCAAGTTATGTGTAACGTCTATGTCATAACCGTTCATGAAAATGATATCAGTTATGTCTAGTGTTTACCTATGCATATGCTACTGTATGTGTTATTTTCAATAAACACCTTTTAGTAATTGAAGGCTTTGTTCGAAAAATAAGTTATCTGCTATTTTTTTAAAAAATTAAGGTTTTTCGCCGGTTTTAGGATCAGAATAATATGTTACTTCAATAGTAATGAGCTCGGATCATTCCAATAGTTCTTTATGACAATATTCGTACCATACGATATGTAGCTGCATAACGCACCACAAACATTGCATGGAATAATGAGCAACTTTTTTGATTTCTCAAAAAAATTTTAAATTGCAAACAGCTCGTTCTTCGAGCACAGCCTTCAATTGTGATCTGCATGACGTTGCTCACAATATTGAGAAAAGAGCCAAGAAATGATTCAATATAAGAAATAGAACCAGACACATTCTGAATAAATAGACACATATAAAGTAGCGAAGGAATATATGCAAAAACTGGAAAATAGTTACGAATAATACCTGAAGATAATAGATATTTTTATCGCTTCATGGAAGCCCTATATGTATGCCTGAAGCAACAACTCTTTGAACAGTAATCGTTGCAATGCATACATAATAGAATCAATTTTACAGATTTAGTCAAAGTGGTTTAAACCTACACATTGTCGAAGAAATTGTATCGTACAGTATATAATAAAATTTAAATATGCAATAAAACGGCATAATAATGAGCTATTAATGTCTTATTCCAGATCTGAAGCGGTAGGTAATTGCGGTTTATCTTTAATTTTTAAGATGTGTCACAATAAATCCGCGGACTTTAAGTGTTAATATAGGTATAGGAAAAAAGTCAGTAAATAAAATAAAACATATAAAACAACAATATCCATAACATTTTAATACGTTATTCAGGATGTAAATTGAGATCATGTGTTGGTCGAAATGGGTCTCCATTATAAATCAATTGAAAATGATTGGACCACCTAGAACGTCATCCTAAAAATCTTGGGACAACCCTTTGCCTGTTATTAAAATGGAAGTTGTTATTAACTCTCTTGTTTCTTATTAAGGGCCTAATAAAAGACCCTCAGGTATTTTAATATCATGTCATTAGAAAAGTCGTTTGTATCGGGAACACAAGTTATTGTTTCGTCGGTTTAATGAAATATTTATTAAACAGTTAACATACAATAAATATTCACATAAAAAACCAACTGTACAAAATGACTTGTTTAAACCTATAACATTAATCTACAAATACAGGGGTTATTCGAAAAAATTTTCGAATATAGTATTATACTTTATGAAACTTTATTCAGTTCGTTTTAACTTAAAATTTTTAAAGTTACTCCCGTAACCTAAAGTAAATGTATGTTGGACTTGAAGCTTAATGAAAAGCGTATAGAATACGAGTGTACCATATCAGAAGTGCGAATGAAAGTTTCACGTCAAAAGTTTCAACCCCTCTCTGCCTCTCCGTAATTCACCTAATGAATGTAGTTTCTTTAGACTTTAACTTTTCCTAAACTGAATAAAAATTTAAAAGAACGAAAATATTTTTGTAACGTTGACGTGAATGGAGCCGCTTGAAATATGTATTATTGTCTTTAAAAGATTTACCAATTCTTTCTCGAAAAAATTATGGGAATTTTAGTCGGTGGTTTTTTGGTAGTGAGTTAATTGCATTTCCGTGATCAATCGGTTGGCGATGAACACTTTACCTAAATATTAACCAACTGTTCGAGACAACACGAATATACCGCTCGGTTAGATTTTAGTCCTAATTTGCTTTCAAATGATTTTTCTTGAATACATTTCGAGATATCCAATTAAGACAAGAGTACAATTCTAATGAACAAATAATATTCTCTTATATAGTGGCGTTCCTTACGATTAAACTACAGGAAGAAGCTTTTTGATTCATTTACTTTTCAGGTTTTCAAGACAAATATTCATAAAAAATTCGTAACCTTAATTGAAACTAGGACATCAAGCACACCAGAATGTTTAATAAGAGTTTTGCACTTTAACTCTCAGACAAATTTTAAATATTTTGCCTTCAGCTAATTTACGATAATACGGTTAGTTTGGAAACGAGTTTGGATATGTAAACTTCCAAGCTTTGTTTGTCTTCCGTTTTATCTTTCAATCGGTTTAGCACTTAATAGTGCATAAAGAAGAACTTTTTCCGTTTCTTCTTCTTCTTCTTCTTCTTCTTCTTTTACTTTTTTTACAACACAAACTTCCTGGTAGCGTTCAGGAAACATACCTAAACCAAACATTCCGTACTAATTTGGTATTCATGTAAGTGAACTTTTAACGAGGCAATTTTTGAAAATTGATTTTTTTTGTTCATGGCTCAATGAAAACGCCATTACTCTCGTTGTGACACTTTGAATTCTAACGGACCGCTGTCGGCTCTCCCTCGGGACAAGAAAACTCGGGGAAACTTTGCCACTAAATATTCAGCAGCGGACCGTATTCGGAGTTGCCTAAAGTCCAGGAGTTTCTTCCAAGTTATCTAATAAACCGTGTGTACTGCAAAATGTACTTACTGGATATAAAAGAGTGAGTTGTTTTTCGTTTCTTAAATTCTTGAAATATCGAATAAAAACTATACATTCCAGGAAAAATATTATTATTTTTTAATTGTTTAAATTGTAGCAAACGACAATAAAAAATATTTACGGAATTTTCACGTTTTCGAATTAAATTTTCTCATTATAACACCGCCAGACTCAAATCAGCTCTCCAATTTGTTTTTCCACTTAAAATGAATTCTCTGAAAGTGTAAATAAACACCGCTTACTAATTAGAATTAATTATGAAGCGGCCTTTATTCAGATCCTTAATTTTTTTGTCGGAAAAATAATGACCAGAAATTTTTATTTATTTGAACTTTGTTGTTCAGTTTTCGTTTGAAAATATTGTGAAAGTTTTTGTATCGTTAAAAAAAGGATTTATCTCTGAAAGAAGGCATTTCAACGTTGAAATTTAGAATTTTTTACAAAACTTTTTTTCATGATTTATAAAAATGTTCTTTTCCCTTTAAAAACTATAATTTCAACAAGTGATTACTGGAAAAAGCAGTCATTAACACTTCACTCTGGAAGTCCAACGTGTTTCGAAATCGACAGTATTTTTCATTAATCGAACAAGAAATGGTTAGAAAATAAAATGGTTTCAAACAGCCGATGTCTGGTTTCAATTTCTGCATAAGGTTCGCAGCATGAACCACTCAGTTGACTCAATTGCCTTTTCCAGATCTAAAACCTTGATGGTCGTTTCTTTTACACTGGAATTTATTTATATTTCTTTTACTTCTCTGTGAGTTTCCATTAAATTGTTAGATACAGTTTGTTCGATTTACCCAGAATTGGAATAGAAATTCCATTAATTAGTGAAATTTTTTTCAATTTGGCTCATATCCATATAAATGTCTTTGCAGTTGATCAGGGTATAACTGCCTTAAAGATCTGTTATTGCATTCTTATTCTACCTACTGGCGTGGGGTTAGTCTTAGGAAGTCATCATCAATGGCAGTGTAGCTAAATATATAAAATTATATTGTTGATAATTTCCTCTCTAAATCATTAGTCATAGTTGTAGTTAGAGTGCCTCCTCGAAATGAATAAATTTCCTGTACAGATGGACGATTTATAGATAATAATGAATTGGTGCAGCTTAGTTCGCGTCGGTTATCACAACACGAGTATTTCTCAAAACGGGACTCATATGTAAAAGTACAAATTTCCATTCTTCATGTGAATGTTGAATAACACAGACTAATTTCTCATGTTTGTTCTGCAATGTAAATGGAATCCTTAAAAGACGCTTTGACCTGAAACTGATTTCGAAAAGCTTACATTGTATCATTGCAATTGATATTGTGGTTCCAGTAGCATTAAAAACCAGCTTTTTGTATCTTACACACATATTTCGGGATTCTATGAAATAACTATGGGTTTTACAATTCTTGATTAGTTCGCAATACTTCCAGTTTGATTGTAACGATGTAATCGATATACTAAATTTTTCAATATAGTTTCTGATATCCATTTGTCTAGCCTCAGCTTGAATAATACCTATGACCGTATTGGCTATTGTAGCACTTAACATTCTTCTTTAAAAACACCATATGTTAAAGATACAATACAACAAATTAGTGATTTAGGACTGTACTACTTTTAAATTCCTCCTGCGGCAATTGTTTGTGAGATGCTAACATTTCGCTAATCATCCGGTTACAGGAGGAATCCAGAAGTAATATATTCTTAAATATTATAGCCCATCGAACCATTCTTTCAAACTTAGTCTGATATTCTTTTGAAAGAGTGAAATTTTGTCTTTCCTTTGGGGCGATTTACCATTGCACTGAATATCCGTTTAAAAGGCTCATTTTTGAGAGAATTAATACAAGCTTCTTCCTATGTCGAACTGAAATCTTCAATGATGCACATTATGGAAAAATTTAATGACTTTAGTGAAATTTTCAATGAAATTTCCCAAGTAATAATAATCTTATTAAACTGTCAATCTATCATCTTTGAAGTCAGATATTCAATCAATTTCCATCCGAATTTTCCTCTATTAACTCACCTACATGTACTTTACATTTCAGACGAAACCATTATTGGCGTTTCTTTGACAAAGAGCCTCTGAAAAGACAAAGTACAAAAGGAGAACAGCACACATTCCTGGGCCCTATTAGTTGACATTTTAACTGACATGCCTAATAACGGTTCGGGTTTTGTACACTCTCACACGAAAAGCATCGAGCATCCATTTAGAAAACCGCATTTAATGTGCTCTACGTCCTGAAATTTACATAAGACGGCCTTATTTCGGTCGAATTTTAATGGATTCCGGTTTGCTATTTAATAAATTAGATTTTAAAAGGATGCAAAACTGACAAATAATAAAATTGGAACACGCCCTGGTAATTTCTAGGTGCGTTTCGTTGTTTACCGCCCAGGTTTAATTGTTAACGTTGCATATACACACTCCACTACGTTTGCTATCTGTATAAATTATATAGTAATTATATTATTATAGAAGGACACTAACGAGAGATGTAACGACCATAATCCATCACGGAGACAATAATTCCGTAATGGACCAGTTTATGCGATCCCCGGGGATGAAACATTGTTACCTTTTGTGTGTGTTACCACGTTATATCGTATATCCTGTTTACAATATGGGATACTGCATTAAGTGCAACGTTGTTTGCTTAAACTATAAGGATTAGCAGACAATATAATTTCCACAATACATTCTAAGAGTCGAGGGACAACCCGAGAACAATAATATTTATATACAGTTAGTATTGTTTTAACCTTTAGACTGCCGGGATTTGAAGTATCAAACTGTCCTTTAAAAAAGCCCCAAATTTGTATTTTGTATCATGTATCGACTATATACAAACCTCATATCATGGCCCGAGCCGATATATCGGTTTTCCGGCAGCCTAGAGGTTAAACAAAATTATTAGTTTTTTTTTAAGTTTATTATTGAATTTTTGAGGTATTGTAAGCGAGATAATATTTTTTGGTTTTTCACATTGGAATTATTATAACTCTACGTTTTATATAGCTTGAAAATGCCGAAAATAGCAGTTTTTGATCAAACTTAAAGTCGGTTTTCTCAAGAATTATTCAGAGTTGTTAAATTGTTGAAATTTGTAATATTTATGAATTTCGATGCGCTGAATAAGGTTCGATTTTCGATTCAAATCTATATCTATTTTTGTTTCCGAGTAAAAGTGTCAAAAAATCACCTTTTACAAGTATACTTTTCCAATCTAAAATAAACTTCAAATAATATCGGTTTTCGAGAATAATTTATCGGTTCTATTTTGATAGAACACGATCGCTCTGCCGCTCGTCGGAAAAATGTGAAAAATGAAGAGATTACCTCTCACTCGTTTCATGTTCCCTATCAATATAACCATAATAAAATGTCTTTAAAATAGCTCATTAGAGATGATAAATACCTGAACGTTATTATGAACCATACACCGTATGAGAAATGAAGATAATGGATCCACTTTGTAATGATGTCATTTATAATGGGATACTTTTCACTAAACGACTCTAATTTTTTATTTGATTGACGTTCTACTATCAAAGTAAACATATGTAGAAAATAACTTGTTTCATATTCGTATTGGTGTCGTTTAAATTTAAATTTGAATACTGAAAAAGGATATTTATTATATTTATTATTGGATATTTTTTGAATAAATTAGAGGAAACATGACATTTTGAATTCATGCAATATTTCACCCTGTTCTAAGAATATTATTTAGTTATTTTCTAAATAACATGCAATATTGTTCAGTTTAAAGGCGCCCTTCTCTCATTTCCCCCCACGTATTATTAACTTGCGTCTAGAACGTTCGTTCTAATCACATACTTTTAGATGAGGGTCGTTTCCAGAAAAAAGGGGTAAGTAACTGCTTATTTGAATGGGAACAGTCTTAGTAGAGCCATTTGGTGAAATTAAAAACTATCCACATTTTTAAAAGGGGAAAAAGTATAAATATTTAAACACTGTAACTGATAGTTTTCCGAGAAATTTTTGCACACATGGCGTATTTATTTTCAATTGATTTGAATAAACGTTAAAGTGTGGTAATGGCTTTACGCCGCGTAGACTTGATGACAAATGAGTTTTGTACATTAGGCCGATGTGCCCATTTCCAACAAATTCAATGGATTTTACATTAAAAAAATCTCTAATATTTTAAGAATACAAATGCATTCAATGAACGGCTTTGTGACTGCAACATTTGATAAATCTCAATGATCTTACATCAAAAAAAAAAATTTCACAACCGGTAAAGTCTGTATTAATTGATTTGCGATGTTGTCATTAAATCTATCCGATTTTTTAGAGAAAAACTACTTTAAGCAATCTAATTAATTTTTGTAAGTATTTGTAAAATATGAGTTGAATTATACTATAGTATGTTGAATTTGTCAATAAAAAATTGATATATTTTTCTGAATTGCGCTAAAACATTTGGCATAAACTGAAGGAACTGAAAAAAAACAACAAATGAATCAAATATCAAAATAAAAATCAATATAATTAGGCCGCTAAAAGTAGGATATCTTTGTCGAACAAAATAAAATTCAGCGCTCCAAAAACCATTAACATAAGAGTGCGAGCGGTGAACATTCAGCTTCAAAGAGCGTCTCGAGTTATGGCAATAATTGAAGCTGAAATTAAAGAGAACCAAGCGTAAGTCTGAATTATAATGAGTCGGTATGAGAAACTTTGAAAAGGTGGAAGTTGCCGCTTATAATAATTATGACGTGACAGAAACCGTTTGGGTTTTTTGGAACAGATACATGCGGCTCAAAATAACATCGCTTGAGAGGGATGGCTGGATGATAACTTTCCAATTGAATATTAACGGGTCCCTAAAAAAAGACAATTAATTTGTTCAAATGTTTGTTGAATGATAATGAAACAAGAACAGAAAACTAGTTCAAATACTTATGAATATTTTAAAACGAAATGGCAGGTTAGCGTGTCGTCCAAAAGCGATGCAATTTGCAAGAGAAGATGAAAAGAACAGCGGAAAATTGAAAAGAAGCCCCATTACGGTATAAATTTGTGATGATGCGCAAACAAGTTGTTCCAGGTAAGCAGACACACACAATGGGTTTTTGTTACAGAAAAAAAACAGGTAATTTTTGAGGTAACAGACCCACTGGTCTTTGTGGTTTATTTGTCTGGGTTAATGTGAATGAGGTTTTTTGTCTAAGATAGTTAAAGTATTTCCGCAATTTAATGTCTACATATTTCTAAGTTAAAACGAAAAATTTTTTCCATGTAAAAACTACGTCACCATTTTTATAGCCTTTTTTTCTTGCTAGAAATTCCCATAACTCTTTGAAGTTAATTTAATTTTTTCGAACCGTGCCATGTCGCATAAAATAAGGCCAATATCGTATGCTGAATTAAAATTAAAAATTCAAATATAGTTTGGCTTATGTGTATAGCGTCGTAGTGTGGTGCAGTAATAAAATGCAGGATCATGCTTATTTATGTTTTTACTAAATGCAGAGTGAGCGAGTGAGACCGAGAGAGGCCGTATTACTATGGTAAAAGTCTGATGTAAAACATTTAATATCCCATAATCCTTTTATAAAAAGTATTAGGGCCTTTGTTGGCTTTAGACTTCAGAAAAAAGAATCTAACTGTAGTTTCGTATGAGATCGATAGATTGACGTATTGTATCTAAACGACGATTATGTTCCTGATGTGAATGGTAGGAATTTCTTCTGTACATTTGTTAATCCTCTCTGGAAACCGTTTGATAATTTGAATAAACAAATTATGAAAATAAATGCATTATAAATTGCTTTATTTATTGGGTTTTGTGCATTTATTTATTCAATTTGTAATCAAAAATCTATCAATTTTATATATTATATTTGATGCCTCGAACATTCAAACTACAATAATGCATACATACATTTACAAAAATGATGGTTAGTCATAAAGCTTTTAGATGTAGTTAGCGGTACAGTTGTAATAATTTATTAGTATAGCTCCAAATTCTTCAAATTTCTTCACTATATCTCAACCGAAAGTCGACATATAATGCTTCAAGTAATTGTTCGTTTACATTAAAATGATGAAAATGTTAAGAGGAAAAGTGGTGCTTGTTCTCGGTGTAACGTCTGGAAAGTGTATCATTAGCATTCGGCGACTCGTGTTCAGTTTATTCCAGAAATCCGTTAAAACACAAACATCTACACCAATTACCATTGATAATGTTGAATTTTTATTATTTCTTCTGGAACAGCGTTTTCCAACCGGTGATTCGCGAACCCCTAGAAGTTCGTCAATTTTACAGAATGAAATGCTGATGAAAAAAAAATAGAATGGCAAAATTTTTATTATTACCTCAATCCCAGTGAGGCAAAACAGAAAAGGTAACCGCAAACTTTACGAATCTTCATAGGGGATTCGCCAACTTATTTCGGTTTTTAGAAGGGCTTCGTGAGGAGGAAAAGGTTAGGAAAAGCTGTTCTAGAGGAAGAAGTCTCTAAAATCATCCGCGATTCTAATAAACAGGATTTGAACATTAATTTTGTGATTTTTTAATATAATTTTGCGTTAGACGTTTTTTCGATGAGTGTTCCAATTTTTCTCCGAAGAGTAATAACATAGCTTCGTATGGCGCAAACAAATCATCGTTGATATCACGAAGTAACGTAACTTATAAAAATGTAATTTTAAGAAATGTATGTCGTGCGAAATGCATAACAGGATGGGCTTTACAGTTACCTTACTTCGTGATATCAACGACGAAATTACCAACACCTGCAAATGTAAATGGTTCTTTAAAACAAATATTCGTCATCGTAACAAGCAACAAGTCGTAAATTTATTAAGTTTGATCCAGAATTTAAAACTTTTCCAAACCAGAATGGGCCACTGAAAATTAAGCGAGCACACAGACACAGCAAGTTTATTGCCAATGAACTGCTATTAATGAATAAATTAATACTAGGAAATTAAAAACTTTTGATCCACAACAACAAATGTCTTTGCACCAAGATTCAGTTTTACTCCCCACTTGGCTCTGACAATGAGTGATTTCTTTTTCTTCTTGGAGGTTCGTGATTGCAAGTTTTTACACCAAATGAAGTCATAATGAGGTATATAATTACAAGCAATACCAAAGGGAATGTACCGAGAAACTTCCTAATCAAACTCTGCTATGTAAAATTTCGTGAAGCGACTAATGAATACTAACGAATTAAAGGATATTGAATTATTTAAATATTGTCGAGCTCTCTAAGGAGCAGCAGGTATTGAAGAATTAATACTCGGGTGATCCTTAAGATAATTGTAAATAATTGGACCCAAGAAATCACAAAAGATGCACGAATTTACCAGTGGTGGGTTAAATTTCAATTTTTTTGCTAATTAAATAGTAGATAAAGCCTTCTATTTCATACTTTGTTAGTTGAGTTCTAATATTTAGTTTAAAATAAAAAAAATCAGGTTTCATCAGCAGTCAATAGCCTCACGCATAATTTGCTTGGCATGTTGGAATGATATTGTAAATAGTTCTACCACTTGCATTTCTCATAATCAATCATCGATTCCACCGAGTGCAATTACAAATTTCACGCCAAACGCTACTTCTCTAGTGTATTTACAACCAACCATTCAATGGACTTGCCATGGTAATTTATGGATGTATTTATATAACGATTGCATGATATGATCCAGTAGTTATGACCAGAAAGTCATCAAAAAGATACCGAGTAGGACGCAAAAAGTGTTATATATTATGGATTTGTGAAAAAGCGAATTGAAATCATAAGTCTCATTGATGATTGAATGACCCCTATACCATATATTCGATAACTGTTAAACGTGTTCAGCTATTCAATATACATAGTTCAAGAACTTTTCCTGTAAATTGACTCACACTGCCTACTCTTGTTCCGTTCACATAAAATACCTTAACGTCTTTTTCGTTAAATTTTCAACTAATCTATCTTTATTGTTTTAATCTGATCTCAATCACCTATGGAGTGTCAGAGACAATCCGATCAGGAAAAGTTATTACATCTAATGCCGAATACTATCACCTGATTTTGGAGTGTCGTCCCAGATTTAACGTGGTTTAAGTCTAATATATGTATTTTAGCTGATAAACTCGTTATCTGGACAAAAAGAAAAATTCACCATTAAAAATGTCTTTTACTGATAAATTTTGCTGTTTGTTGCATCACGATCATCATCATCATCAGTATGGAGTCAATAAAAGGTACATTTCCAGCAAATTACAAACCAAATTGCATTTTTATTAAACTCATCAAACAACGTTTATTACCCTACCAATATAAAAGGAAACGGGGAAATATTTTAATGTTGTTTACGTCGATCCAGGCCTGACAAACCCCAGCTTTTAACATACTGCCGAAAATTATAGATTCCACGTCTCTCGTCTTTATAATTCTTCAAATAAAAAGCAATAAACCGGTGGACATTTTACGATACCCTTATGAGATTTTTATGCTCCTACTGGCCAACGGTTAGTTATGATCGATGTTTAGAATGAAACGGTCGTCATACGAAGTTTACAGTGTGTTTTATGCCGATATTATGAAGCAAAAGAAGAGAGAATTTCCACTGTTCACATGTAAATAACATAAGAAATCGTGAATTATCCATTATAATATCTTGTATGAAGAGAACGAGTATTTTCTTTTAATAGAATTTATATATGTATTTATCTAACGTAGTCTGAATAAAAAAAGGGTTTTTTTGCAATTCAAATGCAGTTAAGTGAAGCTTTGGTGCCTGCGGGAGGCAATTTTGCAATTATATTAGTGGAAGGAGATACATAACCACCTTCGGATGGTGCTTGAATATTAAATGAAAACGAATAGAAGTGAGCAATGATGCACGCATCTTACTTCAGATTTGCGTACCAAGATAACAAAACCAGTCGGTATTTATTTATCCAGGGTCCAGGGAAGCTTTTACGACCGTCTTCCGTCCATAAATAACGTTAATGAAGAAAAGCCAGCTTATTAAATATTTTTCTTGCTTAAAAGCCTTAAATGAGTTATTAAATCATCGAGTTTTTATATAAAATAACTTCATTCAGTGTGTACGAGTAGAATTTGTCACGGAATAAACAGTCAGAATATGTATTCGTCGGAACATTGGAGTTCTGACCTGTGGAGGCTATTCCAATTTTTACAATTTCCATGGTTTTGGATCATTAACTTTAACAATAGTTTCACTATCAATGAGAAAGATCGTTGCAATTTTCGAACAAAATAACATTTTCGTATATTCAAATCGTTCATCCTGTATAATGTCTTGTCACGCACAATTCTATTTCGTAATATGTGTTTTGATTGATTTTGAACATGAATTCTGGCAATAAACTGTTTAAAATACGACAATCAATTAAAAATTTAACAGGCCTACGAGAAGAAATTGTCTATGTGTTGTGTATAAAACCGAGCATAAAATTTAATACTTGGACAAGTTTATTTGAGAAATAAATTAAAACTGTTTGGAACGTGCATTTTTCTTTAAATATAATATTAATTAAACCGTTATAAAGGGCAAAGTTTAGATATTTGTGATTTTATCTTTATTCATTTTTACAAAAAGTCAATGCAAGTATGCCTTTAAAGAAAACTTAAAGAAGAACAGTACAATACATATACGATTGTTGGGTAATTTTTCAGTATTTAGTCAAATACTGCAATCGTAACGTGTTAATTTTTTTAAATGCATTAAAGATCAGAGGAGATACATTTCAAAACTATATTGAAAGTAAAATACAGTCAAATCAATAAATATTAGGGCTACTTTTTTTTTCTTGTTTTTCAATAGAGATTTCTTTTACCATTTATTAATCTCTTAGGCACTCCTAACGTTTTAATACGTAGATATTTAAATTGGGGACACTCTGTATAAGTTACCTCTTTAAGTCTTCAACACCTTTCGATGTACAAGGTTTTTACACATCATGTCCTGTAGGTGTATTCGGTAGGTCAATAGTCTAACCTTACATTTCGGATTGTCTTTGTCCAATATCAATACTTGACATAAGTTTTTCATTGTTTTCATGATTTCAGGAATATTTAGAGAAAATTGATTGCACACAGTTAGAAGAAAGTTGTAGATTAAAATTATATGGTATTCATGTAAATCGTCAATATAGTTGGACACCCCGTTGGGCTTAACGTGTTAATTTCCATAAATTCACCGATGTATCGTTGACTTTAATTATATCAATGCAATTATTTAGAATACCCTAAAACCCACAACAGGAAAAATTTATTATGGACATTTTAATGCCCGTCTGTTTGTTCACGTGTCTTTAAATATTCATTAAAAAGAGCTTTTTATTGGTTGCAGTTTAATTAAAGGATTTTTATTGGCAAAATATACCGAAACGTCGATGCTAGTGTTAAAAGCCTTTAGAAAAAAATGGAAATTTAAGATATGCGGGCTCGTATATTTCTTTCAACATGATACACTTTAAGCTCGGCCAGGCTTTTACGGTCCCTCTCGTGGTACAACAAATTTTTCTTCATAATTGCGTCAAAAAAAAAAATGATTAATGTTTTCCTACTAGCAGGTGGATGACAAAATGTTTATGGGGTAAAAAGAGATTTATTAAATGTACAGAGTAAGTTGAAGTTAAAATTAAGTAGGATTGTGCTTCAGAGACTTAAAACGCCATTCGCCTCTGAAGATGTTTCTTACGGCTCAGATGTAAGAATCTGAATAACTTTTTATTATTTCGTAAAAATGTCCCACAATATGAAAAATTAGATGTAACAAGAATCTTTTTTCAATTAAATTCCAATTTTTATCATCTTCAGTTGGAAATAAAACAGTGTTTTTATCGAGACCTACCCTGGACATAAAAATAATTTATCGCCTTGGCAGAAATATGGATCGACAAGTAGTAAAAGGAGGTCCATTTTCGAGCTTACTCGTCCACGAATTTCCGTTACAATCGCTAATAACGTCATTAAAGAGGTACTTTGGCAGATATCCATCGAGGCATAACAAGCGGAAACTGATATCCACTTCGAACCCCTCGAATCATCCCCAGCTTATCCCTCCCGAGTCAAGATACTCGAGGCAGTTTTACGAGAAAATAATTCGCAATTCTGTGTTGCCTGATTCACATTTAACGACCACAATAATTTTCACAATTTAACAAATCGCATGGAGAGCGCGCGCGCGCGCGTGTATGTGTTAAGTGGTTCAAATTAAGTTGAACGAAAAGAGTGGGAAAATGAATAAAAAAAAAGAAAAAGTGAGACAATATCCTTTGCTAAAAAAAAACGGAAAGATAATCTTTAGTCGTCGCCGCGACAGGATAAAGAGTTGTAGTTTTTACTCCATAAATTCTCGTCTGGATAAAGAGCTTTCTCGCGCTTAGTTCACTAATTAGAGATCGTATCGGACCATCGAATTAGCATTTTGAGAAGGCAAGAACTCGACCGGAGGACACGAGATTTTGTTTAAGAGCGACCAACGAGGTTGGCACGTTCCTACAGCTACGATAAGGGTTAGTTTTTCACATATTTCCAAGTAAATGGTGCAATCAGTCTTCCGCACTTCATGACAAGTAATAAGTGATCTTTTCAAATATTTAATTTTGATAATCTAAGAGTCGATAAAAGGGAAGATTAAATCGTAAGTGAAAAAAAAATTAGACACTCAGTCTATCATTTAGAAGCCTAAATATAACTATTAAATTTGTCTGGTTGCAACTATTGTGTAAGTTAAGTTACTGGAAATAAACAGAAGTAACTTTGAAATAATGAAATATTAAGAATTGAGGATTAGGAAAATATGGCAGGTGGGTTCTAAACTTGTTTTTATTAAATAAAAACGAGAAAAAAGTTCGAGTTGAAGTTGCAGCCCATTTTAACTTTTAAAGCGCTTTGAATAAGGAGAGATATTTTTAGGAAGTTACTGACTTGTGATGAAACTTTCGTTCATCACTTTATTCCAAAAATCAAATTTCATCCTTAAAGGTTGTGGTTATAGTATATTGCAATGTAGATTTTTTCTCTATGCCGTTTATTATGCTCTGGAAAAGTTGATTTCGCTATTCGTACAAAAATACGTAAACCATCCTCAATTTAGTCTGGATTTTATCTCTGTGTGAATTTCATTTTCTTGCAACTTTGAAATAAGCTTCAGAAAGCATCAAATCTGTGAATGATGAAGCTATGCCGAATTTTAGAAACTATTAACTGCATGAACGACCACAAACATTATGTAAATATGAAGCTAGCACGAACATAGTAGAAGTCTTTACAGGTTCAAAAAGAGTTTGTTGAAAGTGGCACAAATTTTATTTAAATAAATTCCCGTTTTTTACGTAGTAAAATGTTACCTTACAGACTCTTAGACAGTGTAAACAAGCAATTATCACCCGTTTTTTCCGTGTTTGCTGAAATTTAAAAATTAGAAAAAGTTAAACAGAAAACGAGTTAGAAAATACTGCTAAAATTTATATTCCAAATCCATTTGTACAAACTACAACTTTTATCTCATTTCATTTTTGAGAAAAATGTATACTATTTTAAAATTCGATAGATTTCAATTCTCAATAGCCGGAAATTGATTCTTTTGTGTTTAGTACACAATTTCTGATTGTGTCTCTATTTTCATGCAATTTTGTTATGGTACCCAACAAATACTGTATGTAAAAATCGTTTCAGGCACAGAGACTTTTTCTCGAAAAACATTCAAAATAACACATTAAAATTAAGCTTGTTTCTATAAAAACCCAAAACACAGTGAAAGTTTTATGTAAATTTCTATTCATGGTTGAAACAACAACGAAACATGTTGAAACACAACATTAAATGAATTTAGGATTTTGTCCTGCTGCGTGCTACAAAATGAAAATGACAAAAAAAGACTACCTCGGTCGAATAATTAAACGCAGGTGTATAAATTACGTAGAATGCAACGCATGTAAATACGGTTGACTGAATGCAATCGGATATATTGATTGCGAAAGGTCACTACAAATAATATTCATACATATGCAAATAACAATTTAGTAAATGTTAACGCTTCAACATATAGCCAAACACCCATTCAGAATTCTAACACTTTATTTGTCATAATGTAAAGTCGAACACATGTTGCAAAACGGAGCGAACGCTGTATGTTTACGGACACACATAGACAGCATGGCGCCAATAAACGTTCCAACCATATATGCGGTAATTTACAATACTTGTTGGTCCCCCCGTTAGATAGCAACGTTCCAACAATTAATCATCGATTTTATGGACTTGCAATAATTGAATTCGGCGATTTTTTACAAAGAACGAGAAGAAAATGGTGATTTTCGAGAGAATTGTGAAGCTGTTGGGGCCGACATGCATTGCATATTCCGGATATTCCACGATTTTATCTTTCGCATGAAGGCATGAACCGCATCCCGCCGCGAGACCAGGCCATATCGGGTATCAGATTGGCATTTCGTGAGCGCATATTCTCATATAACAAGAAAATGTATATAAAAATAAGGAAAAAAAAACGGTGTCAGAAGGGCATCAATACATTTTGGATTATGGTACAGCAGCGGTCGTAGTTCGAGCAAAATTTAGAAAATAATATAGCCATAACCAGTGTAATCAAACTGCATTCATAATAAAAAGTCATTGACGAATTTCTTATGTCTATAGAAATCCAATAGTTTCAAATCTGATTAATGTATTGCACATAAAATGATTAGTCAATAATACAGTTTAAAATAGTGGCAGAAATTTTGAGCTTTTGACTCAATTCAGGTAGTCCTGACCCATAGGTTGTTGATCAGGTTTCCTAATATTCGTTTATTCATAAAAGATATCTGAAAACAATGCCAGTCTGGCGGGGTCCGGTTTAAAGGGTTAAATTTTATTCCACCACGTCCAAAGACCTGTCACTGGGGCAGTCTGACAGGGGAAGAAGATCGATCACTCCACGTCAGAGGGAATTAAAAAACGAGATTTAATAAAACTACGTACGAGAGATTCGGTGAACAGGAGTATCGTGTTCGTGTCTCGTGGAATTTTCTGAACAACAGTACAGTTTGCTGTTCAAGTTTCTTATTATAAACGTTACACATACATGAATTCAATTGTAGAGTGATGTGAATAAGAATTGGCATTAACAAACGAGTATTGTGGCAAAAGTTAAGTGAATAAAATTATCCGAATATTAGCATAATGCCTAGAAGACAAAACAACGTTATCTAAATACGACTTGGGATATAAGTAATTTTCCCCTAGTCAGCGAACCGAAAAATGAACAAACAGTTGAGTGGACACTACTTAAGCCTGATTATTGTTTTGATTATCTTCCGTATTGATCTTTGGTTTTCTCATTTCTATTAATGAGAAAGTGGGTTT
Organism: Hypothenemus hampei; assembly: GCA_013372445.1. NCBI lineage: Eukaryota > Metazoa > Arthropoda > Insecta > Coleoptera > Curculionidae > Hypothenemus > Hypothenemus hampei. Next base: position 352,581 of record JABRWK010000057.1, read on the forward strand.
AGAGATTCCCTTTGCTTTTCACCCTTTGCTTTATTTTTTTGCAATTCTCTAGTGTCCTCCAGATAAAGCACCGAGAAGGCTCTATATATTCAATAGAAAAATCATTGTGCAAATGGGATACAGTCGTCATGGTTAATCCTCATTTTTCTTTATTTGGCGTTGATAGAAATTAATATTTTCAAAAGGATAATTAGTGTCAAATGCCTTGTTGAATTTGGTAAACGGATAGAAGTTCTTCTAAAGCCAATCGCTTAATGAACAAAGTTGTACCAAGTACTAGTTGCTAATTGACATCTTGTGGAAATATTTAAAGTCATTTAAATTCTAACGCTTTGACCATGGAGCAACAAACAAATCCCCAATCAAAGATTGTCTGATTGTGAGTAATAAATATTACTAACCTTCCAATTCTTGTCTCTTTCGCTTAAACACTGTATATTTTATGTACTAACATGAACTAGTTGTCAAAATATTTACAAAACAAATATAAATACATTTTAATAAAACCTGCATCGTAAGTACAACTTACGACGTCTGTAAAGCGTGTAGTAAGTGGTTATTTGAGTCGTTATTTTTTTACTTGGTAGGTATTAACCCATCCTACATATTTTGAAAAAATACAAACTCTACTTTCAAAATCTCAATACATATTTGTTTAGGTCTCTATGAATGATCCAAATGAACGTTAAAGCGGTCATTGTTATCTTGTAGTACTTGCGCTTCTACAAAAGGCTGTGCATTTAGATTTGAGCGGTAAAATTGTTTTATTTCATGATCTTTTATAAAATAAAGTACAAAACTTTACAGGAATTTTTGTCGTCCAATTAGTTTTTCGGTCTGCCAGACACTTCCGAAGTTTTAATGCTTAAATTGGGAACACATTGTCGAATTTACTTTTTATTAAGGATTTTAACGAGAACGCAAATCTTAAACGTTAACAAAGATTTCAATGGTGATTTATGATGTATAGCAGGGCTTCTTAAACTTTTTAGGGTCATGATCCAATTTTGTGATGGAAAATTTGTCGCGACCTCTAATGGGGTCGCGATCCACAGTTTAAGAGGCCCTGGTGTATAAAATAATGCCCAGGTAAACGTTTACCTGCATCAATAATTCAATTCAAATTGTGCAAGTTTGACTTGAAAAACTGATAAAGCTCTCTGATCCATTAATTATAGCATTTTCACTATTATTAAAGGTTACATTAGATTTTATAGGTGTTGCCGACAAACGATGTTTACTTTTATTAATATTTACGGCTTCGCGTTGAAGTAAGGAATGTTCGATAAATTTAAGTTTTAACACATTGCGTCAGATTATTGAAAGCCCAATTATAACATTCTCTTACTCTTTCTCTCTCTATCTTTCTCAGTTCCTTTCATCAGATTAAAACGTCATCGACTAATCGGGTACACGGTAATGGAAACTGCTCGAATTTCTTTTAATAAGCATAATCGTGTAGATTTAAAAGCATGACATTTTGACGTTTTCACTTCCAAGCCTCGAAACGAGCAATTAAACGGTTAAATACACCAATGGGCACTGGGTACGTTTCACTTTGAATCCATAATTTACAGCCGACGTTAAATTTACAAGTATCTGGAATTTTGTATAATTTTAATCGTATTCGCTTGTGATTTTGAACAAAATTCCCGTTGAAGATATAAACGAGAGATTTTTTTTTTAACACCTTATACGCTAATAATATAAATTAAAGTGCCAACGGGTGAAGATTAATAGCCACGAATATATTACTTAATTGGAAAACTGACCTGGTCGAATACATAAATTATTGCGAAACGCGTCAAACAGTCAAACCACAAATAAACATATAAAGCGGGATAATAAGTTGAGGTGCAACCAAAGCTCATTATTCTACAACCTTACGAATAATCTGTTTACATTGATTGGAAAATAAACGATATTGAAAATAGAAGGGAATGAAATTGGTCGTGAAACATTGAGAAAATTGTGGAATTTTAAAAAAGAATAATTCTCACAATGTTTATTTCCCGTCGTCGATTGCGAATTTGCTTGGAAAGATTAGCCATCTGACGACAGGTTATGATTAAGCACGGACGTTAGTACCCAATACACGGTAATTTGAGGTAGTTAAAGCAAGAAAATGCATTGGCGGTCATCGTTTGATATGCAATGACTGTTAAATCTCAATTACGTAGAGAAAAATAACATATATTTTCTGCGTTTTACTCGTCAAGCGAAGAAAATTTGTTTTCATGTATTCGTTCATTTTCTCCAGATATTTTGACTTAAATGAATTTTGCAGGATTTTTCTTTTCTGCATCTCCCTGCATCTTTATTCACGTCTATCTGCATGGAAATTTCATAGTAGCTTCTTTTTAAATTGTTTTGGGCTGTTCCTCCAGGTAGTTGTTTACGAAATTCGGTACAGCTTCGTTATCTACAAATCCGATGTCTTCCAAAGATTCTTTCAGAAAGAAAGGGAATTAATAACACTGTGTAACACAACTTTTGTATCTGGGTAAAAACCATTACGGTAGATAGTTTAAGTCCAAGAAAGGTTAAAATGATCAATTATTGAGGTCAAACTTTGGTTTTGTCAATAGAACATTACATTAAAATTTCAAAAATTGCGATTTTTAGACACTTTTAAAGCTCTAAATCATTTTTGTGTCACGGTGTACGTTATTTTTGTATGGACAAATCTTTTTCTTTAGATTTTTTTGCTTAAGAAAGATAAACTTTATTGAGGTCGCTAGAAGCAACGGTTTCCGAGAAAAACGCATCTAAAAATCATGATGCATGGAAGTTATCCGAAAGCACTACTTACCTGACTATCTTACTCTTAATCCGCAGAAATATTTTTTTTTCTTTGTTCATGGTCAATCAAAACAGATATGTTTTTATCGAAAATCACATACAATTTATAATTTTTTTAAATAAGTTTTAGCATTAAAAATACTCATCAAAAGTGATTGAAATTGGCATTATTAAGAAATTTAACTGTTGTACTGAGAACAGGAACAAAGTTTAAAAACAATAAATGTGCATTATAGATTTGTTTAAGTATAAACAATCAAAAAATTATAACTTTTACCCAAACACGAACAAAAAGTTAGATTTTGTTACACAGTGTAATCGGGAAAATAAGGAGGATGTGACAGTTATGTTTAATGCAGTTCAGTTTGCATATACTAAAGATAAATAACACTTCTCATGAGTCTTCCTATGTAAAAAGTATGATGAGGTTATTTAAAATCTTAGGATATCTAAAGAACACAAAAAGCATAGGTGCGAAATCTAATGTATAAGCAGTAAACCTGAACAAGTTTAGAATAGATTTGATTGAAAACATTAAGCTAAAAGGAGAGGATATCAAAGTGTCATAAATCGAATTAAATATTAAATTGAATTGACAAAATACAGCCTGCAAGTCATAAAGTACATAAACTACTTACAATCCCTGGAGCGGAAACAACAGAAATAAGAAACAAGCATGATTGAACTTGAAAGAATATTCTAAGGCAGAAAAGAAATAGTTTAACGTTGCCACTGAAGTTAATAACTGGAGCAGTCTCGTAAAGTCTACAGGGTTGTTTTAAACCATATGAAAAAAATCAAAACAGTTTATAAGATTTGCAAAAACATAAAGAATCATCATCAAAATGAAAGTAGTATATTTTGGATAGCTACACTCATTTTCGGATATACAAACAAATCCTCAAAGGAGATTCTAGAACAAGGAAATACCTTGTATAAAAATGTAATGTCATTTGCTTCGACATACTACTAGGAGACCTGCAAAAGAAATTATTCTGCTGGTAGATCATTACGCTCCGCACTAAGAAAAAAGTGGAGCCTTTGCTTTGTTTATGATCTATTTATACTGTAAATATTTAGTTTCCTCTTAAACAAGAAAGGCTAGAAGAAATGAAAAAATAGTGCATCTAGTTGAAAGGGCGTTAGATGCTCTTGATCAGTTACAACTTGCTGTAAGGAAAGCAACCAACGAATGAATTTGACACATATTTTTTTAAACTTCAATTCCTCATGGATATTGTTTTCAACATTATCTAGGCTTTCTAGATGGAACTTAAATATAGAACCAAAATTCCAATTAAATTAGACTTTCTATTTTCAGACCCGGTAGTAATTGAAAAACCTTTTCTGATCCTCTGTACTTAGTAGTTTTAATTAATTAAAGGAAATTTTATTAGATTTGCTTTTATTTGTAGCGTTTTCACTTTTATGGCATTTGAATTCCTAAGGAGAATGGATGGTTCTGCTCTAAATAGTTAGAAATTCTTTTTTAATCTAGTAATCGCCAATTCGTTATAGTAAATTTTATCTAACCACTGAAAAGCCAAAATTTTAGTGGGTAATTTCCATATTTTTCGATCATTGCCTTTTTTCTAAATAGATGACCTACAAATATACCTTCGATCGGAACAAATCGATTCAAAAACAATTATCAAAAACGTGTCCAGGAATAATATTTACTGAAATGTTTTCGCATCGAATTCATCTAGAAAATAAACAGACGATTGAAATGATGAATTAATTTAGCTAAAAGCTTCCTGATAATATTAAAACAGTTTCGCAGGGCATTTTAATCCTGACGGGGTTTAAGCAGGTTACTCAGGCTGGGCGAATTAAAGAAATACTATCATGAATATAGATTAGAAAGAGAGAGGAAGAGAGAGGGAGAGAGAGAGAGAAAGGGTGGAACGTGAGGGTCGAGAAACTTAAACCTACCGAGTTCATCAACTTAGAAACTAACGATAAAAACTTTACAGGAAATACAAAGAAAATGAAAATGAATGAAACATTAACCATGATGATGGACGAGCATAAATTTGTTAATTCCTGATGGACTCGTTTAGAAACAACCTTTTTTCACCGATTATGCCGTATGTCCAACATTAATATTCTATTAAAATATACAATCGAGCTCATAATTAAAACAACTTGAATGTTAATTGCTTTTTAAAAGCTTCCTTTCGACTTTAAATAAAACATTTGAAATTAATTGCATTTGAACGGTTGTTATATTTATCAATAAACAATTTGAGATCAAATCAGTTGCTAATCGGATAAGGACCCAATTTCTGAGTTTCTTGCTTTTGGAAATATTAGAAGTGCAAACAATCCAGAATTGTCTTATCAAATTGAAGTCTAGCTTTATTGAAATTAAATTTTGCAATTAAAGTGGTCATTTTCTTAGATTAACAATATTGTCTCTTTAATTTGACCTTTTTTACCGTCCCAATTCGTAGTGGAAATGACAAATTCAGTAGGTGCAGCTATCAATATCCATCTTTTTCTGGATGGATATCATCACATTTTCTTTCTATATGGAACACTTATTTTTCGTCGCTAAAATACAATTGAAAACTAATAAACGCAATGTAAGATTTATTTACGAAAAATTCTGGCGTCATTCGTAAACGATCACAGGAAATATATTTCTTTTTCGCCACGACCAAAAAGAAAAGCCGACCTAATAAAGACTCAATTATCTTGCAAAACGTAGAATTTAAAATTCCAGACACTGCAGACAATTAGACGCTGCTGCTGCTGCTGCTTCGAAACGGTGTTATGCAATTAGAGCAACCCTTTTTGTGGAATGTAAAAAGCTTACATTGAAAGACAAAGACATAATTAAACTACACTTTTCCGAAGCACAGAAAGAATTAAAAATTGTCCTTTTATACCATACATACATAGTTGGAACCATTCAGGCTGATAGTGAAGCATTAAGGGACCGATTTGACAAGACATCTCTGTTTTCTCAACCATTAAAACAGTACCTTTCTTAATGTAAAAAATCTCGATAGAAGAATAATCATAAAGTCGCGCCCCATTGTTTGAAAGATCATTAAAAGCGAAATAGAAACAAAACATGTTTCACAGCAAAAGTAATTGATCGTTGTTGTTGACGAAGCTGACATCTCAATTGATGTATTTGAATCGGGTACGTTTTAGAGACCTTTGAGTGTGTGTAACGTTGTAGGCCATAAATGGAAAGGTGTCAATAATCTTTAGTAGGCGATTTATTTTCGAGAGAGATCGAACAGCGGGATCTATATTTATAAATAATGCCATAAAAGGAAGCACTAATAATTCGGCTTTGTGGCTTTGACAATTGCAGCTACTTGAATGAAATTAAAATTGATGGCACAACGGAGGAGTGGGTTCTTCCTAAGCCGATTATTCAACTTTACTTTGTTAGTACTCGGTATATAAAATTTAGAAACAAAACATTTATGTTACCATGTTCAGATTACTTAATATGTGTTAAAAATATTGAATTCATTTGGGAAATTTTTAAATAACACTAGTGTACAAGTGTTATTTTAAAAGCTCGTTTCGTTTTTCCTTTGGGAAACCGACATTTTATCTATCTCATACTAGTTTTAAATCCAATATCTACACGATACATTTAATATTAATTAAGTCCTAATTATTCTGGATAGTTTTTGCACAGCCAATGATCTGTCATTTAGTTTTATTAAATTTAATATACAATATATCTTTTGAATGTTCGCTGAGAACATCCGATTTTGAACAGTGACAAGATAAGATAGAAAATAAAGCTCAAAGCTCGGTTCCAGACCCAACTACCGGATGTCTACTAAAAATCGAACGTTGTTTAGGTTATAGCTGTAGAAATACATAGGAGTCGTATGGATATACGTAGTTATCGATAAAATGGAATATCGAGCCATGATTAAATATGCACCTGTATTCGAAAGGATTAACAGGTAAGGAGATTTACGAAGATATGTTGAGCACCCTTTATAATGACTGTCCTTCATGTTGAGCTGTCAGAAATTGAGCTGCTTTCTTTAAAAGAGGAAAATTTTCCATTCAAGATGACAACACGAAGGACCCATTTCAACTCAATCCCAGAAAATGTCGATTCAGTTCATGATTTGATATTATCAGATCGTTGAATTGGACTAAAACATACGATATAGACCTTGGATATTTTATACGAACGCGCCTATCATATTTTTTAAGTTGATTTGTGTAAAAAAAGATCTTTCTGAAAATGTATTCCCAAATGTCTGACTACAGATCAAAGTGTTCGATTTCTGTTAGAGTTGAAAATTATTTTCTAGGTGCTCGTAAACATACATATAACTATTCAAAAAACCTATGGTATTGATATTTCCAGCATCATTTTTAAGAGTAAGATTTTTTAGTTTTGGAGACTCACAATCAGATTTCTTTTATTCTATTAGTTCCTGTTTAATCTCTGGACCATAGAAACCGTAGACCATAGAACCCTCAACGTGACATTTTATGAAAAGTCTACACAGTTCGTGAAACTGTACCAAATCATGGAATCCTATGCGATTTCACTAAACCTTAATTAGGAATGAACTTATTGTAATTCAGGTATACTAATGGAGAGATACATTTGTGTTTTTTTTAATAAAAAATTACATAACGAGGTCCATAACGCTTTAGCATCTTTCCAATTTACAAAAAAAATATATTTTTGCCCTTCTAAAGGCATTTTCTAACAATATAAACGTGGGTCTCTTTGTTGTTATTTTTTTTATGATCTATTACTATTATGTTTAGTTACGTAGGTAAGGTAAGGCAAGGTCTGGTCTGGTTAATATTTTACCTTTGTTAGATTATGGCTTTATATTTTACTATGTCTCGAATACGCAGTATTACGTATTCTCTCGTCTTACCACTAAATCAATGGGCTTATGAGATAAAGTTGAACTATATAATTTTACTATATACGCCGGAGGAATTTGTGCAATGGACAAAAAAAGTTAATCTAGATAATAGGCTCATTCCAAGTTATTAAATGTTTGACATATTTCCGCAAAAGGGACACATAGTGCAATCGTCATGTGGGTGGGATTCACAATGTGTTAAAATTAGCTTATCGTTTCATGAACCGTCTAGACGCTTAGTGAAATCGTACGGGATTTCGTAATCTGGTACCAATTCACAAACATTCTAGAATTTTCATGAAAAATTATATTGGGGTTTCTACGGTCTAGAGATTAAACATCAATCAACAGAGTAGAAGGAATCGGAAAGACTAAAACAATTTTACCTTAAATAGGATGTTGGAAATATCAGTATCAAAATTTTTTTAAATAGTTATATCTTTACGATTACCTAGAAAAAGAGTATTACTCAATAATATTAAGAAAAAGTCGTGGAATACTATATATAGGAATTTTGTTTTGAAGAACAACACAGCAGCACAGGAGTGAAGCATTATCATGAATAAACTTCGTGATTTTGGGTTTGAATTGCGAAAATACCCTACTTATTCACTTGATTTAGCTCTTTCCAAATTTTATCTGTTATTCTAAACTAAAAGCTCTCTCCTATACTAAATAAAAAATTTGAATTTTTTTTCAAAGAGGACGTGATTGGAGCTGTAGAAAGGTGGTTTACNTTCTCAACCATTAAAACAGTACCTTTCTTAATGTAAAAAATCTCGATAGAAGAATAATCATAAAGTCGCGCCCCATTGTTTGAAAGATCATTAAAAGCGAAATAGAAACAAAACATGTTTCACAGCAAAAGTAATTGATCGTTGTTGTTGACGAAGCTGACATCTCAATTGATGTATTTGAATCGGGTACGTTTTAGAGACCTTTGAGTGTGTGTAACGTTGTAGGCCATAAATGGAAAGGTGTCAATAATCTTTAGTAGGCGATTTATTTTCGAGAGAGATCGAACAGCGGGATCTATATTTATAAATAATGCCATAAAAGGAAGCACTAATAATTCGGCTTTGTGGCTTTGACAATTGCAGCTACTTGAATGAAATTAAAATTGATGGCACAACGGAGGAGTGGGTTCTTCCTAAGCCGATTATTCAACTTTACTTTGTTAGTACTCGGTATATAAAATTTAGAAACAAAACATTTATGTTACCATGTTCAGATTACTTAATATGTGTTAAAAATATTGAATTCATTTGGGAAATTTTTAAATAACACTAGTGTACAAGTGTTATTTTAAAAGCTCGTTTCGTTTTCCTTTGGGAAACCGACATTTTATCTATCTCATACTAGTTTTAAATCCAATATCTACACGATACATTTAATATTAATTAAGTCCTAATTATTCTGGATAGTTTTTGCACAGCCAATGATCTGTCATTTAGTTTTATTAAATTTAATATACAATATATCTTTTGAATGTTCGCTGAGAACATCCGATTTTGAACAGTGACAAGATAAGATAGAAAATAAAGCTCAAAGCTCGGTTCCAGACCCAACTACCGGATGTCTACTAAAAATCGAACGTTGTTTAGGTTATAGCTGTAGAAATACATAGGAGTCGTATGGATATACGTAGTTATCGATAAAATGGAATATCGAGCCATGATTAAATATGCACCTGTATTCGAAAGGATTAACAGGTAAGGAGATTTACGAAGATATGTTGAGCACCCTTTATAATGACTGTCCTTCATGTTGAGCTGTCAGAAATTGAGCTGCTTTCTTTAAAAGAGGAAAATTTTCCATTCAAGATGACAACACGAAGGACCCATTTCAACTCAATCCCAGAAAATGTCGATTCAGTTCATGATTTGATATTATCAGATCGTTGAATTGGACTAAAACATACGATATAGACCTTGGATATTTTATACGAACGCGCCTATCATATTTTTTAAGTTGATTTGTGTAAAAAAGATCTTTCTGAAAATGTATTCCCAAATGTCTGACTACAGATCAAAGTGTTCGATTTCTGTTAGAGTTGAAAATTATTTTCTAGGTGCTCGTAAACATACATATAACTATTCAAAAAACCTATGGTATTGATATTTCCAGCATCATTTTTAAGAGTAAGATTTTTTAGTTTTGGAGACTCACAATCAGATTTCTTTTATTCTATTAGTTCCTGTTTAATCTCTGGACCATAGAAACCGTAGACCATAGAACCCTCAACGTGACATTTTATGAAAAGTCTACACAGTTCGTGAAACTGTACCAAATCATGGAATCCTATGCGATTTCACTAAACCTTAATTAGGAATGAACTTATTGTAATTCAGGTATACTAATGGAGAGATACATTTGTGTTTTTTTTAATAAAAAATTACATAACGAGGTCCATAACGCTTTAGCATCTTTCCAATTTACAAAAAAATATATTTTTGCCCTTCTAAAGGCATTTTCTAACAATATAAACGTGGGTCTCTTTGTTGTTATTTTTTTATGATCTATTACTATTATGTTTAGTTACGTAGGTAAGGTAAGGCAAGGTCTGGTCTGGTTAATATTTTACCTTTGTTAGATTATGGCTTTATATTTTACTATGTCTCGAATACGCAGTATTACGTATTCTCTCGTCTTACCACTAAATCAATGGGCTTATGAGATAAAGTTGAACTATATAATTTTACTATATACGCCGGAGGAATTTGTGCAATGGACAAAAAAAGTTAATCTAGATAATAGGCTCATTCCAAGTTATTAAATGTTTGACATATTTCCGCAAAAGGGACACATAGTGCAATCGTCATGTGGGTGGGATTCACAATGTGTTAAAATTAGCTTATCGTTTCATGAACCGTCTAGACGCTTAGTGAAATCGTACGGGATTTCGTAATCTGGTACCAATTCACAAACATTCTAGAATTTTCATGAAAAATTATATTGGGGTTTCTACGGTCTAGAGATTAAACATCAATCAACAGAGTAGAAGGAATCGGAAAGACTAAAACAATTTTACCTTAAATAGGATGTTGGAAATATCAGTATCAAAATTTTTTTAAATAGTTATATCTTTACGATTACCTAGAAAAAGAGTATTACTCAATAATATTAAGAAAAAGTCGTGGAATACTATATATAGGAATTTTGTTTTGAAGAACAACACAGCAGCACAGGAGTGAAGCATTATCATGAATAAACTTCGTGATTTTGGGTTTGAATTGCGAAAATACCCTACTTATTCACTTGATTTAGCTCTTTCCAAATTTTATCTGTTATTCTAAACTAAAAGCTCTCTCCTATACTAAATAAAAAATTTGAATTTTTTTTCAAAGAGGACGTGATTGGAGCTGTAGAAAGGTGGTTTACATTGACTTTTGTTAGGTAAAAGCCTGTTTGTTTTTTGTAGCTTCGGATTAAAACGCATAAAAATTAACTACGCATGGTGCCCCTTACCGAAATTAAAATTTAAAATGCCGATTTCCGTGCATAATTAGCGCCCGCTCCAGTCCGTTTTTCGCAAAATTAAAACTCTCGATGACTTTTAATGAATATTCATTGAATTCGAACCATACGGCGTCAACCGTTTTTTTTACGGGGGCCCACCATCAACAGGTCGAATACGTGGTGGTTAATGTTTGATTAAAATTTACATTTCATTTTGGGATCTGCCGCACAATTAAGGCCGGTTATTTTGCATCTTTACGTATTTCATCATTTACTTTCCCAACATTCGATGGTTCATTTCATTCGGTACTACGATGCGTTTCTTCACATAAAAATGCTTTAGAAAGAAGTTGCTTCCAATAAAAACAAATGTTTCTAAACAAGAAAAAACACGTAAAAGCTGAATAAACCACTATTCAAAGAGGGACCACACAGAAGAACCGGGTTGTCTGGTATCCAGTGGCAGTGGAGGTTGACTAGGCACCACTCTGAATAAATATATCTCCGATGTATCTCGGTATTTACCGAGAATACCTGTTAGGCAGTACTTAGTTGAGAATTAACGATCCATGAACAAAAAATCTCGCATCTATAAAACGTGCTGCACAGTTTTATGAAACGAACTAGCATTCTTATTTATTAGAATTTCTATTGGTACTTACGTAGTAATTAGGTATGTAACAGTACGAAGTACTTACCTAAAACAAAAAGAAAAATATTAATTTAAATGTGACAAAACAATGTATGGAGTTAAGTTGGCAATTTTCCTCTGGCAATTTTGAAGAAACCGTAAAATGTATGCTGCTAAGGTTGCCTTTCCGGCGGCCAATTAGTGCAAAATTAACTAAATTAAACTCGACAGAGAAACCGGGCTAAACTAATCCCGATCTGGAACGCATTCGAATCTAGTTAGGAGCTAATAAAAGCCCGTAAACACACTTAATGATTACACGCGAATCAGTTTTGCTAATTATGAACGTTGAATCTCAGTTTTGCGGGATTTTTTCTAAGGATTGACATCAATTGTCTAAAAAGCAATCAAAAAATTTAGATTCTATACATATTTTTGAAATGAACTTATGTAGCTCCGCGTCCTGTATGTAAGGATTAGAATGGATTTATTATGAAAAATCCTGTAAGTTCCGCTCGTTTCACCACGTATCGGAAACTTTTATGAAGATGTGCTTTAATAAAACTGTCTGCAGTAATTTTAAAATATGACAATAAAGCTACACGTTATATGGTTTGGGATTACTCTCAGTTTTACGAGGCTTTTATTAAATTACTATGGAATATTATATGTAAAAAGGTAATAAAATTAAGCTAATTTAAAGTTAGAGAAGCATTTTTTATGAGCACCTCATTTTCTCTCCGTCCAAAGTGATGAAGAGTTTGGTGAATTGACGCTTTTCTTTAATTTTTCCAACACTGGCGGTTGAGATAAACCTATTTTTCGATTGGTTTTATTTCTCCATCTAATTCTCTATTATTTCCTTTTTGGTTTTCAACACTTTTTTTAATTTCAGGAGCAAAGTTCTGATTGTTGATCGGTTGTAAAACCAAAGATCCAAGAGTATCTTTTTCATAGGAACTCAGATTAATGTTTGGGTCATTTTTATTTCAGACACACTGTACTTTACCCATTATTACTATAAAGCAGAAAATTTTCTTGTCGGCCTGCCAATGATCCATGATTTATGGGTTTCATCGCTACATACGTTTTTCTTTCATTTTTCAAAAAATTTCCTTTCTGCCACGATGCGTCGCTCAAATATCGCACGTTCACGTTATTAGAACGAATATTTCGATGAATACAAACGATGATAGCGTAAAAAGATATATAAATTTTGACATTTACACATGTTAATTTGAATGAATTTGATTAGATTAGACCCCTGAACGCCTATGTATGTATATTTCCTCCCTTTCCTAATCCCAAAAAAGCATATATTCGTACCGTCAACAGTAACTTGGGTTAATCTGTCCGTAAACTTGGCGGGGTGCAAAGCAATGCCCAAGGGTTTAAAGGCGCCCGATCGGCGTCAGATGCACCCCGAGAACTTAGCGCTGCCTCCCGTGGCTTGATGAAAGGCATTTTAAATAAGAGACGGTGCATTCGGCATTAATTTTTATGGAAATTTATTTAATTGAAACGAAGGACGGACCGTTTGCCGTGGTAGAAATTTCAAGGAAACTTATGAGGATGATCGTTTTGGGTGGCAGAGAATTTATGGCCAACTTAAAACTGTCTTTGAAAACTATTCGAAACGAAAAAAGTCTAACGCAATTTAATAAACAAAGGGCTTTTGAAATTACGAATGGCACATGGCGTGAAAACAGCGAAAACTCAGGTATTAGGAAAAATATTCCTGGCTTCCGTGCCTGCAACCAGGAATATTCCGAATATTATGGAAATGCGACCTGCAATTTCTGCATTCGAGAAATAAATAAGCCCTTTTTAGTTAATATTTATGGTCTATGAGTACGAGATTTGAGCTTTTGCGAAATTTTTCGAATAAATTTACAACAAAAAAAATAATGGAATCCGAATCGAAACAAGTAAAAGACAATAAATCAGGGCCAAACTAACCAATAATACAGTAACCGATATCAACATGTTATAAATTTTATTTCAATTCTAAATGTGGGAAATCCGAAAAATGAAAAATCACTGATACAAATTGAGATTTATGTATAGAATTTGGCTGAAACGGATACCGGACAAATAACTGCGATAACTCTTTTTGGTTTTTTTTTCTCTTGGGACTTTTCTGTTTGTTGTCGTTGTGAAGGAAGAATTAACGCGCCCAGGGAAGCCTTTTGTTGAAAGGTTGGTTAAAAAAAATGATTTAAGAATAATATCGGTTGAATAGAGGGTGTTGGCTTTCCAAATGCTATTGAAAGAGAATTGAGAATAAAAATTAATCAACGTTACTAAAATCCATTAATTTCAGGATTAATTCTAGCAAGTTAACACCTCGAATAGTTTAATGAATAAACGAGTATTGAAATGTAAAACGGAACTTCCTTTTTAAACAAAGACGGTGTCAATTTCAAAAGAAAACAAATCTCAGCTGTGCCGGCCTTTGCTCTATTCATGGACGACGAATAATCCGAAATAATAAGGAAATAAAAATATTCGTATCCGTGTCTTGATACCAATACGAAACCTTTCTATATGGTAATATACCTTTTTCTTTGTTTAAAAAGTCACTGACTTCGGGGCGAGGAAGACCTAAAAGTTTCCTTATTTATTTTTTTATTGAATATTTCGCATTTTTTCATTGAAAAGTTAAAATAAATAAATAAAAAAAGAATAATTTTATAGAAAATTATTGATTTTATGTCATGTGGCTTCCGTTCGTATTCTACTTATATTTTAACATTTGTAAAAAATTGAGTCACAATTCATGTAAGTCAGTTGGTAAGCTATTGGAAAGTCATTTAATCTAACTTCCGAGTCATTGTAGTTCCACCAATAATATATAATAGTTGACTTTTCTGATTATGATGGATTATAAGTTGTTCTTATTATTTTTCGAGAGCAGAAGTCGAAGTCTTAACATTAGAAGAAGTTAAATTATGATTTTTTTTCTCGTCTCTCGAGTCGAAAAAATATGTCAACTCATCTAATGACTATTGAACAAAATTAAAAATCAAAGAAAGCTACCATTAGCCTGCCTTTGTGATATAAAAAAGCGATTATTCTTCTATAGACGAACTTATGTGGGTCATGAGAACCCTTAGAGACCAAATCGATTTAAAATTGGATGAAATATAGTTTTTCAAAAGATCAAAAACCGAAAAATGTATTTTCCTCACTCTGACATGATATCCACTCGATTGATTACTACGCTCTTGTTAGATTAGATAGGAGAAAAACCCTATAGAATTACATACATTGTTTATTTGTTCTAATACTTTCAACAGTCCAAGAGCTGATTTTATTCAAGGTAGATGGACAGCAGGGGTCCCAGATAAGTGATTCTTTTCGTTATTGGATATGAAATTCTGATTGACGTTTTCTCAGGCTTGTTTAGACGGTGATACAATACAATTTGTTGTCTAATAGTGCAACGGTATCCGTTTACTTTTCGGGAGTACCTACTGACAATTTTTTACACACCTTTATAGTAGATAAGACATTCCATTGTCTTAAATTTATATTCGCCTGTTTACAAGCAGGAAAAATGCACAAATCTCTGACAAAATTGTAAAATCCCCTTGAAACAAGATGATAAAATAATAACGCGAACCCCAAAACTGACAACAGATATCTTTTATAGGTTTATACCTGTGTTAAGGCCCTGTTTACAAATGGATCGCCCCGGCAGTGATAAATAGCCGATAACGGGGAAAGCACTCACGTGATTTATAGCCATTTTAGTTGCCTAAATACGTCCCAAATACCTTCGGTTTGTACCGTCTGATAGTTGTGGAATTTCGGGAACCGAAATGTGCCTCTTTGTGGTCAAATATGCGGACGCGTGCCGCTTTTAATCCCCTGTCATTGGATCAGCGTTATACGATATAATTAAGGTGACGACATTGTTAAATTACGTGAAAATAAGTCGAATGGAATGCACTAAATTCCAGAAATGTATTTTACACTTAAAACCAACTCGAAAAACTTCATATTCATATAGTATACCACGATCTATTTATCAGTATTTTCTTATTCTTGTACGCAGGGTAGTTTTTTTTAAAGTGATTCTAACTTTTGTACTTTTTTTAACTCTCCAAGTAAAAGTAAAAAGGTATGAAATCTGCATATGTCGGAGTTCACTGTAAACTGTTCATCCAAATATTGACTGACTCTATAAACAAAACTTTGCGGACAGTTCTTGGTGCTGAAGAATATCTAATTTTTCTTTCCTTTTTGATATATTCTCTACGATATTTAGAATTTTTTTTTGTTGCCATTTACTTGAATGTGCATAATATGCCTTTCAAATTCGGCCTGTTCTTTCTCCCTCGCCCTATATCAAGAAAAGCCACTGCGACATTCACTAAGTTTAATTAGTCCAACTATTTCCATTGAAAATATTTAATTACTATTGTCGGGGGTGGCAAAAGGAAGAAAAGAAAGATAATATTGATGAAACGGAAGCGAAGCGGAGCGAGTTTTTGTGATTGACAGTTTGACAGATAAATAAAGGGTGCAGAACACAGCATCCGAAAGGGTTCAGTGTTAGTTACGGTTTTGCCAACTGTTCATTAATTTGCTCTGTTATTTAATAGAACTAAAATCACTAGAAGAGCATAAAAAGGTTCTTCACTTGAGAAAACAGACGTTTCTATCTGTGTTTTTAAAGAGAACAAACAAAAACAATAGAAATTGAAATGGATGAAATCAAGAAGAATGATGGGAGAAAAGAGAACAAAAAAACGGAAACGGTTACTCAGTTATTGAAGGAAATGCAAATACAATAAAATGCGCTTGTCTAATTTACTTTCTGATGTTCGATCAAAGACAAAGGGAGGACCCTAATATCGGCATAGTTCAAATACACTGGCGGATCTTTGAGCTCCTTCTCGAGAATCCCGCGGGATTAATTTACTCTTTCTACGATTTGTGGTTTAATTTGTTTCAGACAAAGACGTCAAAATTAACTAGATCCGATGAGGGTAGTATTATACGATAAATAATTCGCCAGTCCGTAGCAGTAACAGCTTGAAAAAGAGAAAAAAAAACGTAAAAGGAACGGATTTTGTTTTTCAATAAACGCGTCATGCCGCTTTTATTAATGAAACATTCAAGACCTTACATGAAAATTTACTTCGATGTAAATGAATGCATGACATTTGTGCAAGCACTGTACCGGAAAAAAAATCAATAATTGAGTGAATTATAGCAAAAATAACATGAAACGAGATAGAGAAATTGAGTTCGGGTATCTTAATAGCGCGAGATAAATCAAAGAAATCGTGTCAGTTTATTTTTAAACCTTAATTTCCTGGTTTTCCGGCGGTGGAAAATGGGATTTTCTTCTACGTTTTATAAGAATCTTTTATTTTTCGCATGCTTGATTGCCGCTTGCAACAATTTTTCTATTAATAAGACATACAAAAGAGGAGCACTTAGTCTTCAAAGTATTGAAAAGAAGTTCTTTCAAGTACTTACAAATGCAAACTCCAAGTTTTACTACTACTAGTTCAGGATTATGACCTGTTTCATGTCAAGTTTCATGCCAAGTTATTTCTAAATTATGTGTGCCAAAATGGAGCTCTAAGTAGGAATATGAGTTCAGAAGGCTTCATTTGATCTTCACAATATTTGAGCCAGCCACTTAGTGGGTTATAGTGTTAAATGAGAATATCCATGTCCACTGCTAAGGTATTACCACTAAATTAAAGTTCCAAGTTCTTAATAGCTCAAAATATGAGGAAAATGTAAAACAGATTTCAATACTCTTCTCTTGTAATAATGAAATTTTTTTTGTTTTAATTCGTGGTATTTTGTTACAAGCTAATGTCTTTAAACAGTTTTTAGATACAGTTCTTTTCTTGTAGCGCTAATCAGATATACATTTTTTTCTTTAAAAGTTAAAGAGTTTTACTGTGGAAAGAATTGAATTTTCTAATTTCCTACACCATTCATCTTTTCACTTTAAAAACTTCTGCTTCTTTTCTGATCTGGTTAGATTCCAATTCTTTTTCTAACACGGTCTTCTATTCTTTCTTGTACATTTTTCCTGAATTCCTGAATTCACACCTTTGATAGCTCTACCTATTTAAACTCAATTAATCCTAATGATAAGTCTAAAAATGATTGCTGGTTTTATTAATTAAATTCATAAGATATCTAAGACTGACCAGTGGGCCGGTTGTTCAGGACTCAACTAACTGTCACAGCTACATGCCGAACCTTGCCTTTAGTTGAATAGTAAATTTGATGGGCTTGTTTTTACTGGTCTTAAGCGGCCTCTCATTTCGAACACTAAGCTATCATTAATAAATTATTTTGCTGCATGCAGTTATCTCACACGTAAACCCCATTTATCCCATTGGGGAATTAAGTGGAATTTTCAGGGCAAATTTACATGGTAACAAGGTGGTGAAAATTACCGACTCAAAGTGCCGATCCAATTTAGTTTTCAACCTTTGTCCAACAACGTTTCTGTTCAAAGACTTCCTTTTTTTTGTTGTTCCATTCTGAGCTAATTAGCGAAATCGATTTCGCCAACAAATATGATTCGAGATTCTGATTTTCTAGACTCATGACTTATAAGGTGTCAATATTTTTTGTAGAATGTAAGAATATTTAAATGAAGACAGATTCCAGGAAGTTTAATATGGAAAAATCTGATATTTTCCTTGGAAAAGTGCCTGATTTGCAATGATAAATCATTACGAAGCTAACCTAATCTCTTGTAGACATCTCTTAAAGATCTTTCTTATCTGAGGTAAGACATTGATGCTAATTGATTATTAGACTAAGAAATTGAATTGCTTCACTTACTTAATACAGAGGTGCGTATGTCTTAGACTGTCGCCGCTCACGTTTTATCAAAACGTCCAAATCCAGAGTGACAAAGCGAGCTTGAATAAACTCATTTGTAAAACCGACAGATATTGTCTCTCAAACCACGTATACTGGCAATAAAACCGTGTTCATTCTTTTATCTCGGCCGCTAAAACCGATATTGGCAATAACATAGTGACAAATTGGCACTGTTTACAATTTTAAACGGGAATGTTTAGACTGGAAAAATATATTGCACCAGTTTTGTACTAGTTTTCAGAGCCAGGTTAAATGAAAATCGATTGTTGCATTGGAACTTTTCGAGAGAATTAATTAAGGACCTTTTGCAAAGTGTTGGAAACAGGACTACATATATTTGAAAAGTTAACAAAAAAAGCTCATTACAGTAATGTGAACTTTTAAACCAGTCGTGACTTGAATTTCGACTGATAAAAGAAAACAATATGAAACCAAAAGCTCTACAATGGTGGATCGAAATCTCATAAAAGACATTTGAAAAAGAAGTAGAAGAAAAAAGGAACAGGAACAGTGCACGTTGGCGTCGATTTCAATAAGGCCTCGCGTCTCAAGTAAACAAACCCGATCTTAAGCAAATACTAACTCGAAGATCCGTGTTAACAAGTAGGTGTGAGACGGAATTGGAGAGAACACTAATTAGAACCGAAAATGAAAAACAAGTATTAAGGGCATCGCGTAGGAACTTGAAACCGTTGCGGGGAGGTAGGTATTCGTGTGTTGATTGCGATTCGTCTGTTCGGGACACGTTGTCGTATCGATTTGACGTATAATTATCACCACCTAAGTTAACCAGAATATTGTCGTATTGAATTATAAGGATTTGTGGCTTTCATGTGTAATGACAACAGGACACGTTGCCTTCTATACCCTATTTCCTATTGAAATTGAAGATATCATAGTATTCGATAATCCGGTTTGTTTGTGGGTTGACTGTTATGAAGAACTCGCATGAATGAAATTTAGTACGTTGCAGATTTATCACAGTTTTTCAAATATATATTAAGCTAAGACGGATGAAGGCATTAAATAAGTGTAAAAATACAAACTAAAATAGAATAAATTAATGTTGAATAATGAGGTGCTTAGATGTAGTGACCAATTTAAAACGATTTTCTCCAGAGCACCTTAAAAGGTAACCTTTGTATTAACAAGATCTGGCTACAATTGTTTTCTCCTTATTCCTAGTAATAAAAACAAGAACGAAGCAACAAAACCATAGTTAAACTATTGTGAAAATCTAAGTTGGGAGACGACTTTGAAGAGTGAAAAACTGTGAAAAAACCGTTCCTAAAGGATCATTCAAACGAAAAAATTTTAAATTTAAGTCATTTATACCATTATGAGTTTATTTAATTAATTTTACGAAAAATTAATGTAAGAAAAAGCCCTCTAGAAAAATTGCTAACAAAAACCACATACAACTTGTAAGATGTCAAAAAAAATTCCCCTTCAACGGTTTTCTTTTTTTTATTGTTCCGCACATCAGATTCGAGTTCCCGATACAGTCCATTTAGCGACCCCGACGGAATGTTTTCTTTTCCTGGAGGGTTTTAAATAATAAAAAAGGATCCATTTACAAGGCATTCACATTGAAGAAAGTCAATTTTGCGTCACTATTGATAGAAGTTCAATTTACAAACGGTTGCGGGAGACGATGCACGAAATAGAGTAAAAATGGATTGTGTTTCATATAATATTAAAGGGATTTTTCAGTTGTCACAATTAGATCTGAACTAAAAGTTGTACATTTATTCTTTCATCTTCTTAGATATCTTTCTATGAGTTGAAGTAATATTTTCTGAAAGCAGTCGAAACATTGTCCTCGTTGATTGGGACATTTGCTTTCTGAAGCTTAAAAAGCAAAGAAGCTTGATCACGACAATACTTCGTATTAGATGGTCATCAGAGTTCTTAAATTTTTAGAGCCTTCCTACATAAAAATTTCAGTGCAGCTCGTACAATCAAAAACTTTCAAAGTACTCCCCGTAAGTTTCATTTTGGAAATGGAATGCATTTGAGAAATAGACTTATAAAATGTCAATTAATGTCCAAGAGGTGGGTTCTAATTTTCTCTCAGCTGGACATTTCCGTTCAAATTATTACCTTCATTAGCAGTAAAAGATTATTTGTTACAAGATAATAAACGAAAATGTCATGTGATTACATCAGAAAGATGTGCAAACTCGCTGTTCCAAGTCATTAAAGAACCTCCACAGACCGATAGTCAATTTATCAATAATCATGACTTGCCCTTTATAGTCACACTCTCGCTTTAGCTAATAAGCCTTCCCTTTCGTTCGTTCATTTGCGCCTCGACGTTAAAAAAAAGCGTCAGGAAATCGGAGAGAACTTTTTTAATTATAGGAGACTTAATTAGATTCCACGAAACCATGAAAATGCGAAAAAATCGTGAAAATTAATTAAAACCGTCTAATTTGAAGAGTTTTCGGCCACGGTCGACCTAACGACAAACGAAACCGACATGGAAAAATAGCACTTTTTTGCTCATCACAAGTGATAATGAATGCCAAGATTGGCTCGAATAACTCTAACAATCGCCAACTTTGTTTAACTCTCTCTTTTTTTGTTGGAAGAAGAAGTTTGCTTAAATGTTGAAAAGAATTTTTCAACAAAGTCATTTTTCATTAGAGAACTGTGCCTAAACATTGGTCCAATTAGAAAAAACTAATATTTTTCTGGAAATGTGCGGTTCAAAAACTTTTCTCTTGGCTTCAGACTTTGCACACACATTAGAATATCATTAGCAAAAATGAATTGAACAAAAGCAACTGAAATCGTTAGAAAAGTCACATTCTGTTTTTCCACAGTTTTCCGGGCATTCCACAAAGTTGAAGATTAATGTGACGTCTTGGACCACATTGGGGGGTCATGCAAGTTAAATCGTTTTTAGCTCCTTATTGTATGCCTGGCCTAGGCCTTTATTTATTCGAAAAGTTTCTGGCCGTGTCTGGAAATTATTAAGCAAATTTTCGGATGTTTTTCGTGCTTTAGATTTACAGTGAAATACTCAATTAAAAAAAAATGTTTCATAAGAAGCCAAGCAGACAATGGAAAATGGAAAAGTAGATACTTTGAAACTAGACAGCATTTATCAGTGAATAGGGATGGGAACTAATACCCCTACATTATCCAGTCTATTGTTTGTGGAGCTCTTTGGGAACTTTTTTAAACGGCCAGGTTGAAGGATTAACTTCTTCGAGAGCATTAACGTTCTACCCTCTGACTTATGTATGGGAGAATTAAAAATTTTTCAACGTTAAGTAGATCGTCTTCTTTTGTCTGTTCTTCTTCACAGCTGTCATTTCAATGTTTAAAGTTCTAAAAACGACTTCGGACGCGACTAACGATAAACATTAAAACTGCTTCTTGACATTATTCAATTCTGCTGCTACACGCTATTTACGGTAATCGTCGTCATAATATTTTATAATTTGTAGCTTTCGCATTGGTCCTACGACAATAAAATATGTTTTAGGTGCCATTTTACAAAGTTGAGCCACTTAAGACTTTATCTCATTAAATTGTCTTGGTTTAAAATAAACTCGTTTATCTTGCGAATGGTAAACTTTATTGAGTGGCCTTGCAGATCGAAATCTTCACTTTATTTTATGTCATAATAACGTTGCAGCTCTAATTGTGACTGGATTTATGTCAGACATTTTAACATGATTGGTATTCCTATCTTCTCGTTAATTTACTTTGTGTTTTTTGAAGAATAAAACTGGAAAATCATCTCAAAAAACTTAGTTGTTGCTATTCCATATCAACTGACGTTTGAGGCAAAGAGTGAAAATGTTAAATCGAGAATTTCGACTAAAAGTTTATCTTCAAAAGGCTTTTAACATAGGGCGTTTTTGTCATAATCCTATTACGTTTCTTTTATGATGAATAAAAGCTTTAAACACAAGCAATGCGCTTTTTTCTCTGGATAAATGTTATTGGCCGCCGATTTAAAACCCTTAAAAGCCTGTTTGACATAGCTTTTGGTTGCTTTCAAAGTTGCTTAAAACAACTATCAAACTATTACATATGGATAATACAGTGACTTCATAAAAATATTGATATACTGATTGGGTATTACGAGGCTGCATAATCTAAAACAAAACGTATCATAAATTTTAAACCTCAATTGGATCACCACAAAATAAATTACATTAGACAAGTAGGTGCCAATTATTTATGAAAGTACTGTTTAATGGGCACCTAGCATCCTTGACGATGTTTAAAAGGGAATTTCCTAGTAATTGATCAAAAAATACCATCATGTCATGAAGGAGTCGTAATTAAGGACTTAAAAACGAAGAAGGACCAACAAAGTTGCCTGATACCAGGTCATTATTGGTCAAGAGTTCGTAGGATCCTTACAAAACTCATGGCTTAGACGGGTCTACTTTGTCCATCTAAATTATTTTGAATGATGCAGCCTTCTACTAAAAAGTGGCGCAAAATTTATTATTTCGCTCATTTTTCAGTCAGAAACTGTTAAATATTATTTTTAATACATTTACTTTTTTTAGTATTTTTGATATGCAAAAAATAGTTAAAATTTGATAAAAAANACTGTTAAATATTATTTTTTAATACATTTACTTTTTTTAGTATTTTTGATATGCAAAAAATAGTTAAAATTTGATAAAAAAAAATACGACGCTACCATCGGTTTTCATTTGACATCTCTCTCAGATTAGTTATAAGGAAATAAAAAAAAACGATTTTTGAACTGACATAAATTTATTTCACAAGACTTATGACAGTTTTGTATGCTCTGGAAAAAGACACTTCTGACAGATTAGGTTAGAAAAAGGCCACTTTAATCCGCTCTACAGATCTTAAAATTTGATTTTTTGATACAGATTTAAAAAAAATATATATTCCGACTAATAAGAACTTTGACTAAATTTTCTTTATTTAGGTAAGTCGAAAGAGAAAAGAGAGAGAAAAAAACACTTTTCCAATCAAACCAAATCTAAAGGGTCCTTAAATTCGAAAGTTTCAAGTTAAGAAACAGCTAAAAATCCCCGAAGATCAATAAAAAAGTTTGCCTTAACAAATGTTTGACATACAGAATCTCACGCTTGACTGAATTGACCTTTCCGCTCTCTGGTATTGTCGATAATTTATATACATCTGAGATATCAAGCGTAGACCTTTTATATCGAAATCGGCAAATCAGATGTAAAATTTCGATGTCTGCTTCGTAGCGGAGGCAAAAAATCATCTTGGGGCGGAATAACGGTAAAAAAGGAAATAAAAATGAAAAAAGGTTTGTTAACTTTCCCGAAGAATTTTACGGTTTATTTAATACTGTTTTCTTAATATTTTTCCTACATTAATCCGATGATTACTTTATCGCTGTTATAAATGTGTTTCCAAGACAGGTAACTATGGTTCTCTAAGATTCATATCGCACGGTACCACCCACATAAAGCTACACTTTACATTTCAAAATTGAAGAAAGGCGATATAACTCAGTATCCATTACAAATTACGTAAACGAGTTGAACCTAATATGAAATACCGATTAATAATAGTCGATGATTTGTTACGGAAAATTACGTTTCAAAGATGAACGAACAGAAAAAGAGCATTTCGAAAAAGGCTTCGGCGTCATCCATTTAAACCTCTAACAGTAAAAAATTATCCTTTAAATACAACAAGGGAAGATGCTGTCAGAGAACGCTAGGAGGGCAGTTTTTTTCGTCACCGCATGATGTCGTCTCAAGACCGACCCCGAAGACAAACGATAATGGAAATTAGCTAGCAGGAAAAGCTTTTCATACCGGAAAATCACGGGACCAGAGACGTGCGAATAATTTGAGCCGACAGATTTTGGTCACGGTGACATTGACATTTTAAAAATGGATGTACGCCCATGGTTAAACAATTTGACATCAAAGACAGTTTGCACTTACGGGCAGGAAACCGTTCATGAATCTCAGTTATTTTTTTCCTGCCATTTTCTCAGATGCTCCGCCCTGCTGCTGCTACTGTTGTTAGTTTCTATTATGTGCCACGCTCCCTTACTTAACGGACAATTCTTCAAGGTTCCATTTTTGATGGGAAATTCATTATGGAACGAAAAACGTATCGCTTTCATACCAGAACCACTTCAAGTGTGAAATAATATATTTAAATGTCAAACAACAATTGTTTGTTTGCAACGTTGTTGAGAGTTCTTTAGAATCGATGATGGCCAGAAAACGGGCCCATAAAAAAAAGTTGATTGTAATTACAGATACCATCAGTAAAGAAAGTGGTTCTCTGATGGAAATGAGGTTCGACATGGAGGAATATCAAGATTAAAATTTCAAATTTATTATTTCCTACGTTCTGGAGCAAAATTTTGTAGCCTGAAAAGGGCTTTTTTTCGATGCGAGGGTCGACTCGCATATCGATTTTGCTTAACAAATAATCAGCTTCCTTTGGAGACGGGATTTCCGGTACACGTTTTCCGGTATGCGGGAGACATTTCATTCCGCTTCCATGAGGAATGTGTGTTTTCGAAAGTCTGGATTCAGACTACTAAAATAAAGTAGTTAAAAGGAAAATTTATCAAGATACGCGGTGGACCTCCAATACAATTTACCAACTCGCTAACTTAAATACCATAATATGCATCGCCTGATGGTTGAGCATGATAATGGCGTTCGTGTAACGTGCAAAGCTAACCAAATAACGTCGACAATCAACCGAGCAATCAGAAACGCCCGACCCGGGCTATGCACAGTCATATTTCGCAAAATGACCTTAAAAAGAAAAATCGCCATCGCTGCCGGGAGAAATGCAGCTTGGCTATCCGTATATACAAGGCTGCAATTATGTTCTTTGTATAGATGCTAATTGCCGGTGAACCCTGACTTATTGCTCTTTATACAGTTATTGTTAGATAGATAAGGCCTTTTTGCACGATCCGCTTTTCGTTAGTTTATTGTTGTTCTGGTTATGAGAGCTTCAACAGATTTATAGCCTAACCCAAAAAAAAATATAAAAATTGGAGAGTCGTTATGGGATTATTTATGGATTTTTACAGTCAATCATTTTGGACGCATGGATGAAGCTATAAAAATTTCACTTGTCAGGTTGGTTATTTAGGAACCGTTACATACACATTCGTGTAAAATTTTAATGGGGGAATTTTAAAACCCATAACTCAAGGGTGCTTCTTTACTGTAAAATAACACAACATGGGTTGGGTCAAATTCGATAAAATTAGCAAATTTCTTATTGTCCTTTTTCTATTTTCCTTAAAAACCCATCGTAATACATAATAATACTTGATATTCATAAGGTTTTTTAGGATGATTGTGAGTCTGTACACTCCATTTTCTTTTAGATTCTAGTAAGTTAAATTAAAGATGAAGTGAAAAGAAGAAGGCACCATGTGAACTGATTACTAGTAATTTTCAAATCTAGAGATTACGAAAGCCAATACTTATGCTTGGGAAGTCAGTTACTTAACTACTATATTAATTTTTACATTATTCGGAATTTTTATTTTGTCGTAAGAGCAAATATCTCACAAACCATTGTCCAGAAAGGATATAGATTATTCGATTTTTGCATTGTAAATGGATAGGTACAGTCCATTGCTGAATTAGAAGATACTAATAATACTGATCATACATCAAAAGAATCAGATTCAGATTTTTGCAATTTCTTGTCTCATGTTTCTTTGCTCTAGATATTGAAATCTTCAGCTTTACAGTGTGTAGTTTACTATAGGATCACATTAACAAACTGTCCCTGTAAAATCCAAACCCCAAGTCGTCAGTGATGTATTTTGTACAAGAGATGGTTCACTGACCAATGCCCCGTGAGGGTTATTGGCCCCCTTTCATCTAATTTGAGAAGCATTCTTGAGATAGGTCTGAAATCTATTTATTTTAACCATATGTTCCTTAACTTTTTTTAAAACGAGCTCTTTTGTAGATTAGGTCATTTCATATAGATAAATTTCAGGAGTAGAACAGCTTGGCCACTTAGTAATCCTAATTTAAATCCCCCTTGATTTTTCGACATATCCGTGATTGAAAAATTTTATTTATAATGAAATTATTATTTTCAACGAAAACTTCTGGAAAAAAATTTAAACAACTGGAAAGGAAATGGAGAAAAATCTATAAATTTAATACTTGCATTTCTCTCAGAAAAGAAATTAAGAAATATAGTGAATCTAATTTCTCGAAAACGGCTGGCGATATCTAAATGAGAAAAAAGTGAAATTTTTTTTGTGCACAAATGTTATCTTCTCGAAATTTTACGTGCGTTGAAATGTTCAAACTCTAATTGAATTTAACCGAAATATCCAATTATTAAATATCTGCCGGATTTTATTCATTTTGAGTTGCGTTCATGCAAATATTACAGGCACGAAATGGACATTTTTAACTTTTAAATCATATTTAAAGCCAATCCGACCACTGCGTAGTTTAAAAACAACTTTAATATAAATGAGTTTTATCGTAGTATTGTTTTGCCAAACTGCATTTCAACAATTATGAATTCTTTGCACGTTCGGCCCGCGTCCGATAGTTTAGTTTCCTTCAAAAAGCCCCATTGTTCCACATCTCTTGTTCCTTCTCCTAAAAGATAAAACAATCGAGCGATTTTTCTCGTTACTCTAAATTGAAGAACTGACCTTATTTTGACATCGAATTGTAAATAGTTGAAAAAGAAATTCTCTTTTGAACATCCGCAAGAAATTTTACGATTTCCATGAACTACTAGTTTTATTTTCTTTAAAGTCTTTTTACGTTATTAATAGATTTTTATGGTAATTTTTATAAAGTAATGTCTGATAATTTCAACCACCGCCGCCTCCTGTGGATGACGTGAGTCTAATGGGTCATGGGCGTATATTTATCGCGATCATTTTTTACCGCCAAAAGTCAAATAATTTCTGCGTTAATCATTTTTATGTTTTATGCTAAAAAGGTCGAAAGATAGTACATTTTTTTCCTTTTCTGGATCATATATTAACTGAGCGACAAACGAAATATCTTTATAGTTACGTTAAAAATGTTTATTAGCTTATTTCCGTTGCGAAAAACTCCAATAAAATTAAAAGAACAAAACTCGAAAAGCCCTATCGGAACACAAACAGTAGACCTGGCGCCAGAAGCTTTTATATATCATAGACAAAAGAAACTCCGAGTAGAGCGAGGTGTTGTATTTCTCTATAATTTCGTTTCAGCTTATCTTCTGACAATTCTTTTGATAAAGAATAAAGAACTAATATTTGGATAGTTTTTAGACTAATTGCGCTCCAAGATAATAAAACTTTGGAATTCACAAGTGCATTGACTTTATCCGAAACGTAAACAGAAAATAGAAAAATAAGCCATTCTAGTAGAACTGTGCCTAGATAAAGTGTGAGTCTGAATATGGGCAAAATGGTTATCACAAATGACATCGACAATCGCAACCAGTTTTGGGTGGCCTTAAAGGGTAACAACCTGCATTCGACGGTTAACTGCAAGAAACTGAGATCTTAATGTTCAACGAATTGGCCGAGTTGCAGGTTTTAGAGAAACGAAGCACCAGATTTTCAATTTAACGCTCAAACTAAATCCGGGCAATGTTCTTATCCACTCTTCCAATCTAAATGGATGTCCATTTAAAACTTTTATACTAATTTTAGATTTAATCTGAATGCATAATTTGCATTTTCATTAAAGTGTCATAATATTCCGGCAGTGCTTTAAAGGAAAAAAGGAAATTCTTGATGTATTAAAATTGATCGATCGACTGTTGCGAAATAATTGGTTAGCGTTTTGGTAACGGCCATTTGAACAAAGGCTCCCACATTGAAACTGAAAACGGGAGGAGGGCGGTTTCTTCCGCAAAATAAAGTCAACGAATCCGTCCGCGTTTTCGTTTTGGCCCTTAAGTCGACCGTAAGTATCCAGAAGAGTTGTTCCAGAAGGGATTTCCTGGCCCAGATTTACTTTTAACCAGTAATCCGGCCAATTAATATAACTGGGAATTAGGATTTCCTTATCTTTTTCGAAATAAAGATTTCCCCTTGCGGTTTTAATCGTTTCACCAATAATGGTCTTCCATTTATTTTCTTGTTTTGGAATTCAAAAAACTTTTTATGACCTTCATTCAAAATTGCATTCATTTTATCACACTCCTGCACATACATTCGCCACGTCCGGGCGTGATTCACTATTTTCAGATTTTTTTTCTTTTTAGAAATTTAAGCCGATGATCGGACGCTTCCGCACGTCCGAATCGTATATAATACAGGTTTCGAATTGAGTTTTGGTCTTCTTATTTCGGCATTGTGCCTTTGAACCGGCATTGAAAGCAATTTTAAGCTTCCGAATCAATTCTTGGTCAGGAACTCGTTTCGGACACACGTAGATGAAAACTTTAACAGTCCTTTTATCGAATGTACGAAATGTTCGTTATACCAGTTCATCAGTAAATTAAATGAAAAAATACAGTATATTTCGACTGAATCGATAAATGCGGAGGACTTTTACCATTTGCGTGAATAAATAAATATTTCACGAGGCTTTCGGATCTCATAATGCAGTAGTAATCCTTGTGAAAAATGATTCTTCGTGCCCTGCTTATTGACCGATAAGCTTATTTAATGTTTCTTTTATTTATCAATGTAATACACCTACTGTTCCAGTGAAATTTAATCCCTAAATATTGTTCTTTTGCACGTATCGGCTACGACGTTTCCTCGAATGAAGCACGACTTGCAATTTTATACCACCCCATATGGATTTGTCGTTCATGGTGCAAGGCTAAAATTTATTTTTCATGAACGTGTCTTGCAATGGATATTAAAAACTTCTGGTAGTTATTAATATAAGGGTTATCAAGAAAATTCGTGTCGATTTTCATTAGGAAGATAAACATATCAAATGAAAATATGACAGTTAGAGACTGCATTATGCAAAAATAGAACTTTCTAAAACATAAGGTATCAGAATGGAAATTGTTATTTCAACATTTGTAGTCTTCTCAGCTTAAAGCAACTTACTGTTCTGCATCAATACTGAAAAGTTTGAGATGCTATAAGTATCTTTTGAAAGAGCATATTGGTTCGATTCACTTTCTCCAAAATCTAATGGAATTTTTTAGGTTTTCGTTATATATTTATATTATTTTATATAGATATGTTCACTTAGAGCTTCTGATCGTGACAGGTGAAGAACGTTGCTCTTCAAGTTAATCAGTATCATTTTCTTCCAAATATATCTAAGAATATTGCTTAAAGTCATTGTGATTATATTTAAGGGATGTATACTTTTTCGAATTTGTTTGAATTAAAAAAGAAAAAGTTAAAAAGAGACCGTAATAGGTAATAATTACATCACAGGACGCAGCAGTAAAAGAGTTTCCTTTTTGGTATCAATTTATTACTGAGGAAATAACATGCCCATATAGAGATAAGAAAACCTGTACCTAGATATTCCAAAAGATTAAATAGAGAGATTAGAGGGACGAAAGCAATATAATCTGCGGATTCTGTTAGTGGGTGTCTTTTTACTCTCTCGAACATTCCAAACAGATCGAAATTCTCGATACGGATGATCCTTATCTCGACTGGATGCGTAACTTTTTACGAGAATATCACCGTTTATTTACGTTGTCCCGGTGGTATAACGAGCATTTGTATATGTTATCTGTCGTAAATATATATTCCTGTAGTAAAATAGGTAGATCGGATGCTGGCCTGATGTTTTAATGGATATACACGAGGAAACTGAATGTCTGTGCGAATATAACTTATTTAGAATGTCAAAGAAACCAAGTGAAAATGTGTTATTTGGTGATACATTGAGTACATTGAATTGACTACTGTTGAACATCGGCTAAATTCTTTTACTGTAAGACTGTGGGAATTTCTTTTGTATTTGGTGTTTTGTGGCTTGCCTTTCCAGATATTTCTACCAATTCTCAATGAAATTGTATTTAGACCATTAAGGTGCTTGAGGTAAATTAAATTACCTTGCACGACATGTTATAGAACAAGAATGAGGGTCGTTATCCTGTTAGATGTAATAATTTCTGGCCAGCTTAGAATTTCTCTGTATTTACTTGAGTATAATAATATAACTCTTTTCATCTCTAGTTGAGGCCATAGAATCCCGCACTATAAAATCTCTAAGTGTATGTTTCAAGGTAGAACAAATGTCTTCCATTGTCTTCATTCGCTCTATTACTTTCTTTCAAATCAAACTGACACCATTCACTCGTAATCGAAGAAAATGGTTTTGTTTTAAAGTTATAAACACACTCTCATCTTTCTCTAGTTTTTTTGAATCGTTTATCATGATAGATGGATTATTTTAATTGAACTCTACTAATCTCTGGAAGGATTTGTTTCCCTCGCGATCCGAAAGATCCGAAATCACTTCTTAATTTGTTGTTGCAAGACAAGATTCTTATGACGATTATTAATTTTTAATGAAGGCGTCTGGGTTATATTTTATTGTACAGTCATTGATAATTAATAATTCTTTATTTTTCGAATTTCAGAGGTATCGCACCATATTACGGGGCCTGTATCACCAGTAAGTATGTTCCAAATAAGGATAGCCAAAATTTCAGACGAATTTATCAGGTAGTGTTTTTTATACCTCCTGAAAGTAATTTTGAACGAGAACTTCCACAAACGTTAATATTATATCGTCAACCCGGAAGAATAGTAATACAATTAAAAAACTGCGTTTTTTGAATTATGTATACCAACAAATAACTAAAATAAACTTATTATATTGGAATAGTTCCAGATGTTTAATTCGTCAATTGCGCCTAGAAATGGTAGATGTGTCGTTCTTTCAGATTACTAGCGAAGGTGGCACCATTATGAATAATAACACTTCTGTGACATTTTGAAGAGTTAGAACGATTTCTTTGTAAAGAAAATCCCATACATGAAGGATAGTTTAGACTTGTGCTAGTATTCCTGTTAAAAAACTATAAATAAACTTAAAAAATAAATAAAAATAAGAAACAAATCAAACTTTAAACCTCATTTGCGATTTTTTCAGTTGTATCACTCTTCTTTCCGTTTGACGATATGTTTCTTATGGATCACTTTCGCTACTTGAGTTTTTTTTCAAAAATATCTCAAAAATGATCTCATCTATTCGAAATGTTCATATCATCTAACTTGAACCTCTTCAAAGAACAGTTATCAATTTTTCTTTACATCTACTACTTCTCATTCGGTGAATTTTATTTGAAAACAATTGATATCCTCAAATTTTGATAAACAGTTTATACAAGATACTCCTCGGGTTTCTTAAGTAGACAATTAAGTTCGATGATATGTGTGTATTAAAATTTTAGTCTATTGAAAAATAATAATAAAAACATGTCATCAAATATTTATCTTAGATGGGTCTATACTATTTGATAACACTTATCGGAGCACACCTGTGACGTATGCCATCATTCCAACACGTTTATGCGTTTTATTTATAGAAATGACTCGATCGAAAAAAGCCTCCTTTAACATAAAATTCATTAAACTTCGATGATAATTCCACATCTCGCTAATGAATCAATCAAAATGATTGAATACGGTCATATGAGTAGTCTGAACACAGTCTTCTCATATCAAATCATATTAATTAAAGGTAAATAAGAAAAACTGATACTGATAAGCTCTACGCATTTGTAATGGGAGCATTTTAAGTAAAAGAAGTTTAAACATTTAATTTTCTTCATCCATAAACATTAATTTTATAAATTCCTTCAACTCATTTCTTTTGGTTTTTTCATTTCAATTGAAGTTTTGCCTTAAAACCGAGTAATAATTTGAAATGAAAAACTATAAAAACTGAACAAACCCATACTGCTTGTCTGTCATATTGCAAGCTGGTTTGATGCTTAAGAAAAAAAAATAAATCCGCAAGAACCATTAAGAACCAATCTGTTCTCGAACAGTTACAAATCATCCAAGATTCTTATTGAGATGTTGGTGTGTAATAAAACTTGAACTGGTTTATTATAATTCTTGTAGTTGCAATATCAAGTTGCACATTAAAACTGTCAGTATAATAAACAAAACAGTAGTCGTTTACTTATAAAAACATTAATAAACGTGTAATTTTTGCCTCGATGTATTTTCCGGCCCGATACACACCGTTGAAAAAGAGTTGGATACTCGATACTTCTCCGCTTGACAACCATTTAAAATTAATTGATATTCAGAAAATATTAGTTATTAGCGTACGAATTCTTTTTAAATGTTGTACCAACCTATTGATTGATTATTGGAATTGCTATCCTGGCGGTCCGATTAACAGTGTAATCAAGAGTTCCACGTAATTGTACGTTTTACTTCGTTTATTCGTCGGTAGAAATTTAAATAAATATCTACATATTTGGAATTATTGATTTCAAACATATGGTCAATTTTTATTAATTAAAACTACCTGATGCTATTTCCTAATGCGTTCTAAATCATACATATTCATTGATGATTTCTTTAAATTTTTCGTCTATTTCGAGCTTCAAAAAAATAATAAAATTCATTATTACCATATTCATTGGTCGGGACGTCATAAAGCGTCATTTCAAAAGAGAGGAAATCCATAAATCACTCTTAATTACGATGGTCTAAACTGAAACCACGAATATAAATAGTTGCCAAATGTTCCAAGCAAGATAAATCTGACACTTTTGGACACTTTTACTTCGTTATAATTAGTTCAAGGATGTTCTTGAATACGAGTTAATTAGGTTGGACTCCGGTTTAAATGAGTTGATTATTTTAATTGTTGCGTTAATCGTAAGGATATATGTTAAACTGAATAGTTCCGCCAATGACATAATATTTGTTAACTAGAGCTTTTTAACTTAAAAATACCGTTAAAAAACATTCGTTTGCTAGTTTTGTTTTTTCTAGCTAAACCCTGAATTCAATTTTGCCCATTAGAAAAACCTTGGAAGTCGTTGCTAGACATGTAACTCAACATGTAGCTCAGTTGAGGGCTCATGTAACTCTATAAAAATATTGAACTACACGTTTATTCATTCGCAGAAACCATTTAGAAAAAGTGTCAAGGTACTCTCCTTTTGAAATTACCTCTAAATTTCGCTTGAATTGTTTCGGAGTGAACATCCTTCGACAACAAAACATCTTTTTTGGTCTCCAGACTTGGCCAATGTTGAGTGTCTTACCAATGTAACTGCTTATCTTTGAAGAAAATCGTGAGTATGTTTAGCAACTAAGCAGTTATTCTGTAGAACACAATGAATAAACATTTGGCAAAACACCATTTATATTTAACAGTTTGTTGATTCACCAATGGATTTATAATAAACGACTAATTTCATTCCATTTTTGCCTGTGTGGTTTGAATTGGTGACAACTGGTCGTTCGACTAGCGGTCCCCTGAACTCCTTCGGATGTATATAAGTATCATCGTAGAAACGTCTGTGAAATGTCTTTGCATTGGCTTAAAAGCCATCAAACATTTTCTGCAATATGGTGGAATCAGAATTTCATAACATCTCTATTTAACAATCAAAAAGTGAGTTAGAGACCCTTTATTTTTTTTTGAAAATAATAGAAAATTTTTTAACACGTCTCCAGTTGATGAATGCAGATGGAAGGATGTTATGAAAAAAAATAGATGTTTTACATGGAAATATCGAAGAAATATGAATCCACCTTCTAGAACAAAATAGTACATGTAGGGAATATAGATCCTCTTCATAGTGATCGTAAAGTAACTGTTAAGAAATGAACATCAGTATTGACGTAAAAAGTATGAACAAAGTTCTAACCCTTTGATAAGCATTGGTTGCAGTTTCTGAACGCTTCGCCTAAAACTAAACTTACATGTCAAAAAGGACAACTTGTTGCGTGTTATCAATAATTTTAAACCTCTACAATAACAATTAGGAAAAGTTTCCTTAATCCATTGTTCCAGGTATGAAAATATAATCATCTATACAAGGATGGCTTATTGGAAAAAATAATTTAAATATTTTATTTTTTACAACAATTTTATAGAGATTATTGAGGGTTTCCTTGTTTTCCTTGAAGATCTGTTTTAAGGAAATGGACACTATTGTAAACGAACTATCGCTAACTTAACTGAATAAATTGGAAGATTTAATCAAAGAAAAGAGGCGCGGACTGCTGCGGCGAATCGTTCATTTTCTGCGTCACAATATTCATGTTCATAAGACCACTATTGAAAGATTATGGTTTTGAGTAGGGTCACGGTAAAATTCAGACTTTACTCCAACAATTATTATTTAGTTTCAAAATATGAAAAACAGCTTTGAAAACAAATGTTTGAAGATAATAAAAAGATTTAACCAACGGTTTTAGAAAATTGTGCAGATAACATTCCAGAGTACTTTTCTAATTCTATTAAAATGCAAGCTTCAAGATGTGAACAGTGTATCGTACCACAGAAAAACCATGTTGAAAAGTAATTAAATTATTTTATTTTTATTTCATCCATACAAAGTCGGACCGTGAATTTTTGGCGCTTATGAATTATAGTTTCATGAACCAAGATGATCGGATGTGTCTTTTTATATTGTGAATGTGTGACATTGTGATTTCCGTACAGGTATAGGTAATTTTCATCTATGAATTATAAGAATTTGGAATAAACAATGACTATGTAGTTTTAGTAGAAAACTTGATGGAAAGATAATTAATCGATCAAGTTTCCCACTTATTCTTAGTGAAAATAAAAATAATTCTTTCGTTCTTCATTAACCACTTCTAATAATTTTTTCTTTTTTTAAATTAAAATCTCAATGACCTCCTAAATTGATTTACGACACCCTTAAAGCCATTGAATGAATAAAAGCAATTTGAACTCCACAGACTAATAAATATGTGCATTTTTAAATCCTTCCAGAATGAATTCACATAGTTTACTGCTTCGGATTTATTCCTGGACGATGATATCAATTATTCAGTTTATGACTGGGGGTTATTAAAGCTGAAGAAAAGTTTATTTAATCAAGTTTATATTCCCGTATAAGTTTTATAGATTGATTTTCTAGAGAGATGAGAGTTAATAAACTGAAGAGTTACGAAAGTAAATAGGACATTTTTTTTCTCCCATTAAATGTCGGAAATAGTGTTATTTTATTCTTTATACTTTCGTAATAAAATCTGTTATAAACTCGTCGCTTTTCTTGTCAATTCAGCAAAAATTAACTTTACGCCGTTGCAATATATTTTACGTCCAATTATCCACCATTACTATCGGTTAAAAGTCCCTTTGACGCGTTTTTTTTTCTTCAGCTTTTCCAGAGATAACAATGTGGCAGTTAGGTACGGAATATGAGTCCCTTGGTGGGTCATTTTTTCTACAAATGTGCCATGTTGGCTATTGTCTTTTTCCTAGTTTCCCGACGAACGTATAATAATAATAATACTAAAAGTTAACAGTAAATGAAGTCAAGCACTTCAGCCAATATGACATTGTGTGAATCATAAACGATGAGCATGTTGATGAATTAGGGTGAATAAAAAAGAAATAAAAATAATTAGCCCTTGATCTTTTGAAAGTGGCTTTTTAAGTGCGAAGACTTCTTTATTATGTGGTAGTGGTACTCTTTGAAGAGGACTTGAAAATGCCAACAAAGTAAATCCGAAAAAATTCCACTACTATTTACACAACGTTCAAACTGTTTTGTTGACACAAAGACCTCACCGTAAAAGTCTTTATAATTTCTGTTTAGTATTTAAAATTGACATATGCAAATTAAAAAGGTGTTAAATTGCATATCCCATTTACGTACATAATACCTGAACATACAAAAGTTTTCTTGGGTAAACGTATATTAAAGTCGACAAACACTTTTCCTAATGAATATGTCATATTTCGGTTAGTTTTTTTGGTTTTTTTTTTTATTTTAAACTTTGTACCCTTTCACCATTTTTTTTTTTATTTATTTAAATCACGATTTAAAGTTCAGACGATGTACATAAATAAAACAAAATAGAAGCGGAATAAATTGTAGCGAAACAATGTTGGAAGGCTGTCAGACTATATAAATACAAAACCATGCAGTACATCAACGTTACAGACATGTTTTGAGAAACAATAACGTTAAAGTAACGATAAATATACTCAAGAAGAAAATAAAATAATGTTTGCTATTGTGGGCGACGGCTATACGTCATAATAGAGCAATTAGTTGTTACATACAAGTGCAACTCATCTTGTAATTGCCTCATATTGTTATTTAAGTAGAAAATCATTTAAAATATAATGGTGGTTTTAAGTATTATAATTTTTATACTGTGCCTTCATAAATGATTGTCAGCCACATAACCTTGATCAGTGGTAGTCAAAGTGTTGGGTACCCGTACCTTAGGAAGTACGTAAGTTATTAGTTGGGATATTGATCCATGATTGTTTTTTTTTTTTCATTATTTTTCCGAAAATGAGATAATTATTATTATTCATTCTTATCTTTTTTTGGTTGAAGGTATGAGCCATTTATTTTTTCTGTCTTAGGAGTATGCGGTCCAAAAAGTTTGACGATCACAGTCCCAGGACACATTTCGTTAATTTTCTGACCTCTAAACCCTTTACTCTGCGGTGAATGTCTGTCTTTCCTGATGTAACGGTTATGAACAATGTTTTTCAGTTGATTTATTTTAAAGAATTGTAACTTCAATCGGTGTATCGATGGTTACATATGAATTTAGTCACGTGGCCTCCAACCATTTATGAAGGCACTGTATTTAAGTGTTAATGTTCTTTCTAATGCCACCTAATTGCTTGAATAATAAAAATCTAACCAACAAAGGCACGTCGAATCTTTAAATCTGTTTAATATCAGATTAAAAAGCTTTCAACAACTAAAGCTTTCTATAGGTTTTATGACCGGTATAATAAAAATAACAGCATAATTTAGGCATTGCAGGAGTTGAGGTTGAAGCACGTTAGAAA
The DNA here is from genome assembly GCA_013372445.1 of Hypothenemus hampei. Classification (NCBI taxonomy): domain Eukaryota; kingdom Metazoa; phylum Arthropoda; class Insecta; order Coleoptera; family Curculionidae; genus Hypothenemus; species Hypothenemus hampei. The sequence goes on from JABRWK010000057.1 coordinate 390,164, forward strand.
CGAATATGAAAAATTAATTTTGGCTTAAGCTATTATTTGGCAATAAAATCCTGCTCAACAAAAATTTGCAATTTCATGACGTTTAGTTTATATGAATATTATTTTATTTCTTATCAACAGTGAAAAAGCTTTTTTTTGTACAAAAACCTGCAGTAATTTAATATCCATAAGAGGTCGATTGGTTTCAGCTCCAAAAACGTGTGATTGACGTTCAAACAGACATAAAAGAAGGGCAAAGTTATTCTTCTACGACAATTCGTACACACAGTTTTCATTAGAAAGCATGTGTGAGATTTTATTTGCAGGACTATATAAAGTTCCATTATATTTGTCTTAATATACTGTATTGTTTGCTTTAATTCGTTCAATAAAAATAACAATTAATGTACTGAAGTAGAAATTAGAGGAAACATTAATAAAATTGATGGATTAATCTACAATATACTTTTTATTCATTTTTTTATCGCAGTCTATCTAGACAAAGAATTACAAGGTTTTTACAATTGCACTTGGATATACAGCGTATCTCTTAAGTGTCGCCCCAATCCGATACTACGCTGTTAGGGGGTCCTTTTAAATGTGGGAAAAGTTATAGAGAAAATCTTTTAGAAAAAATAGATGAGTTATAACTGTTAAAAATTAGGAACTTTAGGAGGCTCTGATGCATTAATTACATCGAATTATGTAAATATTATATAAATTAGGATCACCCTGTATTGAAATTTTTTTACTATCAGATTAAAACAAATTTTAATTATGAACAGAGTGACGGTTAGTAAACAACTTCATGAGATTGATTGAGTAGCTGAGGCAGGTCCTTGAAAGCTTAGTTTTCGATTTCTCTTTGATCTTAATTGACATTTGGCGTTATGGTTAATTTTTCGATAATATAGCTAATTTTAACAACAACAATCACTTTTCAAATTTTACGCAATCGAAAAGATGTGACTTTGAAAAGCTCATTAATTTCCCAGTAGATTGGAAGGTTTCCTTAACATTTGAAAAATCCCACATGATTCAGGTGTCCTAAGCTGTAAGTGTTCTAATGACTTTTATGTAGAATGCTTAAGACTAAACCCATTCTGTTTAATTATATTCAAAATTGCAAAACACTCATGGGTTTATGTACTTTACCAACTTTCTCCATTGTACGTGCTTTAGTAGGTATTTGACTGAGAAGTGCGTAATTTCATTAATCTGATCGTTTAAGAGTCGAACATGATCTCGTGTAAATACCCAGCATTTATTGACACTAAAAAAGATTGAAATCGTTTATTTTTGGATTGGAAAGAAGAGACGAATTCAAGCCTTTACTTTAGCATTTAAGACATTTCAAAATTCCACTGATCAATCATGAAATTTTTTATCAATTTTCGTCTTCTTATTTACAGAAAACTTTATTATTTCTAACTAAACTGAGCCGTTTTATTCATGCAGCCATCATCCGATGGAATAGGAAGCAGATTTATTAAAATTGCCGTATTTTGTCACTTTTGTTACCCGGTTTCTGGTCTTGACGCCGTGTTAATTAGTTCGCGAGATATTTTTGACGGTGCAAAATTGCGTTTTTTGCATTCGGATCTGATGGAATGATTGCTGAATGTTAAAATAGGGTGTCGAGCGAGTTTTAATGAAACTTCGACTAACTGGTTTTGCGTTTCCTCTAAAAGAACTTTTTTTATTTTTATGAAAATATTGGAACTAATCTGATCAGAACTTAGAGAACGTACAGCAACAGGGTGCATTTTACATTAAATATTTAAAATTTAAGGTTTACCTAAAGTTATTCCACCTGAATTAGTGTTTCTGAGCCACGTATATAGACTTCAATCTTCTGATCGACTCAAAGTTGTTTAGAAGTGGAATGCTGCTTTGATCTTAAAATATCTTTTAAAGTTTGGTTGTCTTTATTTCTGAATCCTGTTGTAAAGCTTGAACAAACATCTCCACAAAAACGATATTTGATAAATATTTTATCGAAATTTTTGCACCACGTAGTACGTATACATACGTGTATGCAAACTCATATCTTCTCCATTAATCCTTCTTGTCTAATTTTTATATTTTTTCTTTATATGCCTTTCAATCTAGAGCTTGAAAACAAATGAGTTTTTCTCTCTAAATATGGGATAAACATATATTTCCTTGTTAAGATAGATTTGTTTTTTCATACACCTTAATTTTTTTTAATTTTTTNTTCAAATCGATATTAAATTTATTAAAAATTTCTTTCAATGGTAATTTATTACAAACGCGCACAGTTATGACAGCGGGAAATTATACAAAACAAATTATTTAAATTTATTCTTAAGTGCAACCCCATAAATTATCACAAATGTTTAACACATGTAATTCTTTAAATAATAATTTTTAAATTCATTTAAATTTAAAATACGGAGCATTTTAATGTGAATTGATTTACATTGAAATAATTTTTTTTTTGTTTCATTTTCCAGTTCAACTAAAATCGAGCCATTTCTTTGCCAAACTTCCAATTGCAAGCATGACGATGATAATAAACCTGAAGAAATTTACGAGGCAACTTTTTTCTCTTTTGATCTACAACAGAGATAAAACTTATCTAGACAAGACACACATACACAGGTAGATGATATTTAGCTTGAATACCGTCATGTTTTAATTGCGTATTATATAGGCGGAAGGTTAATTTCGATTTAACGAGCTATTTAGGAAAGATATACGTGCTTTTTAATAGACTTTTACGGTTCTTGTTGCTTGAGAGTCAGACCAGAAGTGTCACCAGTTAAACTTTCAACGTAGTCTATATTAAGGCATTTTATTCTTGGGAAATGTTGCAAATTATTCGTTTAAATCGTAAATATTTTCGTTTCGGTTAAATTTATGGACGTTAATTGGATGTGTTTTTCGGTTCCTTGCGATAAAAGACGAATCGAAACAGTTCGCTTGAACGACGATGTTCCAAAAGAAAGAACATGTATCAAGTATCAAGATATGTAGGCAAAGTACATCAGGTTTCAACACCTGTAAAATAAATTGTCCAAGTACTGTGTATCGCTAAAGTACAATTCTTGACAAATAATATAATTGAAATGGAGAAATTATAAGCAGTAAAAATACCTAAGAATGGACAAAAATAAATTACAGCGAGGAAAAAAAAATGGAAGATGCATAAGAAAAATACATAAAAATTTAAGAACCTTGTTCTTTGTATTGTATAATGAAACTTATACGTAGTGTCTAGACAACATTTAGGAGTTTAGCGCTGCTGTAGTCTGGAAAATTAAACTAAGAACTGGAAATAGATGACACCTAAGTTTCTTGGGAAGGCCAAGTCAAATGTCTAGAGAATATATTAAATCAATGTTTAACCTGTAAACACAATGAAGAAATACAAAGTTGCGATGGCTCAGGTCTATTCCCCCAGGAATAGAGGGAGTTGACTCGAATTTACTTCGTACACGATGAAACCGATCACTACTTACAAATCCTAAATATGGAAACATGCAGCATACTTGGACAAATATAATGTTATCAGGTAACGGTTACCTTCAAGTAGTGAAATGGTTCATATTTTGTGATGGTATATCCAATGCGAAATTTTATAAGAAGAAGAATAAAAAGACCTCCTTAAAAGGCATGGCTCCAACCTTATGGCAACCCTGCCTTTCCTCAACAATGTATGTACATCAACCAACTTCTACCAAGTTTCTTATTCATGTTAGGAAACATTGAATATAGTTAATTTCTATTACTTTATCTTCTCCTACTCAGAGGATACTCTTCAAGATGCCCAGGAAAAAATTTGTCGGAAGTTTTTTCGGAGAAGTTTTGCTTTCATCACTGTTTCGTGGGTTCATCACGTTTCATGTATAACATAACATCACATCGTGAGACAATAGCGTTGGACTACAATCTAGTAGAAAAATAAATGTCCCAAGAGGAATGCTGGGCATTATAAAAGTGGACGTAGAAAATCAAATATAGAAAAATAGAAAGAAGCCAATCAAGATGAGTAGTGACGAAAGCCAAGCTTGCAGTTTATAAATTTTATATTGGCCACTTTTCAAAACTTACCGGTTCGCACACCGGTTGGCAATCAGTCCTTGTCTAAATTATTCAATATGACAATGATAATCCACCAGTGAGTTTTGAAAAGTGGCCAACTGGTCGATCGCAAAGAATCTATTTTAGTTATTAATGTTTGAAAATCCAGAAATGGATTAACATGTTACTCACAGGAGTATGGTAAATTTCAAAATATTTAGATTTTTTTTTGAAAAACAATGGAAAACATGTGAAGAATATCACATAATCATTGTCGTTTTAGATTTCATCGCGTTTTACTATCACACAAGCCGTCACTATTCTGTCACTTCCGTCATTCTTATTCAAAATATTGTTTTGTGACAATGTAAACAGACTAGAACATCTGTCAGCGACCGAAGTCGGACCCTTTTAACATTTTCTTTTGCGACCGACAATATTTCGTTACTTTCACCGAAATATCTGTCATTACTGTCATTTTGTCAGTCCATTACCGTATGTTATCGACGGCAGATCAGATAGTATCCCGAAAAAAAAAGAAGCAACGTCTGTCTGTCGTTTGAGGCGCGCTCACAAAAGAGATTATTTCGAGTGTGCGACTTGCATTTCAATTTGGTAGTCGTTCTTTGCTTTTTTGCCGGTGTTTGTTTATAAACAATTTTTTTTTTATGGAAAGAATAATTAGATGTTTCCGCACCGATTATTCGGTTTGTTCGTATGAAACACCTCAAAAAAGTCACGGTTAATGCCCTAACTATAATAAAAATATAATTAATCTGTCAAATAGTGTGAAATGTTTAGTAAACCATAACTACTTTACAAGACATTTTTTTTGATAGGTTCAGTTGTGTGCACTCGTAGTAAAATACAGCCTGATAGAAAATTGTAACAGACTTTGTCGTTAATAATGTAATAACAGAACCCGTAGGCACTTCATATGTAGCACCTACATACATTCAAGTACGTGTTAATAACGTTAACTTTGTCAACTCAATACACTATCATTATTATTGAAAATTTCACTAAAATACAATATATTGGTTCAGTTTTCCATGATAATTTACAGTGGTTAAAATCAAATTTGAATATCGAAAGGTGAAGAATCCAATTTTTCGGCACACAACCGATTTTAGTTTCCGAGTCACTTCCTCCATTTCATCACCCCTCGTATACTGAACTTTTAAGCGTCTTGTTAAAATTTCATTAGTTTTCATTGAAATCCACAATGTAATCGAACTTTTCACGATCCATTTAGAAATAACGACGGATTTTTAATGCACAAACTTCAAGTACACCGACTGCTTCCTCATTTCGTGTATAGGTGAGAGGTGTCGTTACGAAAACAACGATTAAAAAGTACCACAAACAAAAGCCCTTTTAAGTTTTATTATTGAATACGGCTCAAACCGGTAGTTATCGGTGTATTTGCGCTTCATGGGGGTGTTTGAATCCTTGTGAAGAGTATGCTTACTTTATATTTTTAACGAGCAGACATCCATTAAAATGTTAATAAACGATTTGATCATAAAAAGAGCGCAAACGACTTTGAGGAAATCGACATTTACTTTTTTTTTAAACGTGAATATTAGGAAAAAATATGTAAGTATAAGAATGTGGTGACATAAAACCGATCCTTTATAAGAATCTTCAGGTCGCAATTAAAGCCGGACAATAAGAGATGCTCGAAATTTCAAATATTTCCTCGTTAGTTTAATTGCCTATTCTCGTTCGGTTAAAATGAGGGTCTTAAGTATAATTAGGCAATTTGGTTACTGTTGTTTGTCCGATAAAAATACAAAATATTTCAGACGTTTCAGGATTTCTGTCTAATTTATGCATATTCCACTATTGTTGAAGCAATTAATCCAACGTTTATTATTCACGTTTTAACAAAAACAAATATAAATTTCCAAAATGATCGGATAATAAATGTCATTCATAAAGTTTCCTCTAACTATGGAGCATCGAAACTTTTACGCACACGGTATTTTAATAGGTTTGGGTCCGTTCAAGTGCAGTTTAGCAGCTTTCTTTAATGGGGGCATTGAATTCTCAATGGGTAAAGATATACCAGCGGCATATGATATTTCCTGTTGCAATTTAGCTCGAGATTGGCAACGTACTGATGATGATGAAATATACTACGTTTCGATAATGGCTGAAAAATAACGCTTTTGTAATTTGGTTAATTGCCACTAAGTATATTGTCCACCATTTTTCCCACCTTAATCGAATAAAATGAAAAAGAACAAAAGAACCGTTCGAGGAACCCCCTCGGAAAAGAATAATAACGAATTTTGACCCGCTTGAATGCCTAAAATTCGATTGTTAACTGCTCACAAAATTCTAAGACAATGGGGGGACTTGATTGTATCAGCCCAGCCGGCCGGAATTACGTCCGTTGTTCTACTCAAGTATTCTTGAAAAGAAAATTGTTACCACTGTTTTATTGTGACAAAAGTCATCAGCAAATGAGATGCATAGTTTAATTGCGAAAATATTATCGCGGGACGTGGCTCGAACTTTTATATAAAAGAACCCAATTCTCCACGTTTCTATTGCTGCAGATGGTATTGAAGCGAACTGTGCGACTCTCTTATTATTTTTATCGTGTCGTACGTGTGAGAAATTGTATGGCATTTGCAATTCAAGAAAATCAAAAGGCAAGAAGTCAACCTGTTTAATAAGCATGTGCTCAGCAGATTTGAAGAAATCGTTTGGAATTTAACACTATTTCTACCAAAAGTCTGTCTTTTTAGATCAGAAATATGTTATAGCTCTAATACAAAGTGAATTGGATGATTTTTCAACTTGAACTTCATCGCTGATGTGCACATTCTAAGAGGATTATTGGTTTAAATAAGTGAACTTTTGGTTATGATTTGTCCAGATTAGATGTAAGTTCAGTTGTAAAGATTAAAGTAAAACATAGATGAAATAGAAAAAATCATCCATGACGAATTCAGATTTTTAGAAAATATATATCATAAGATGTGTAAGATTGCTTTTCTTAGAACAAAAACAGAAAAGAGTTCAAGTTGCAACTGAGCTTCTATTGTTTTCCTTTTTGCAGTGAAACTTACGTTCAACAATTTGTCCCAAAAAGGAGGCACAAATCATTACCAGCTCCGAAAAGAGTGACAGCCATTTCATCAGCAAGAAAAGTTATGGAAACGGTGTTTTGAGATGTAGAACATGTTATTTTTACCGATTTTTTGACAAACCGTAAAACCTTTAATGCTTTCTATTATTGTCAACCACTGTCTGAAAAGTTTCAGCTTGTTTTTCTTATAAAAAGACAGAAACACCTTCATTTTTCTGTGTCATTTTTCTTCATGTTAACGCTTGTACATTTATTACTCAACTATTTTAAAACATGTTAATCAAATTGCATTGAGAAACACATTCCTATCTTCATTTTAGTTTAGATTTCTCTCCATGATTCCTATTTCCGTCTGAAAGAAGCTGCAAGGGATATTAGATTTGTAAATTATGAAGTTGTCTAGAAATTTCTGCACAAATAGGTGAGTGAATAACCACTAACAATCTTCTAAACAAGAAATTGTGAGGCTTCCACAAAGATGCCAAAGCTTGTACCGGTTCAAGATTTTGTTTAAACTAAAATTATAAATAAATTCGAGTTAAAATTTATAGCAGATATATTAGAATACTGCATAAAACATCAGAAATAATAAAAACAGAATTCTCCTTTAATAAATGGAGATAAATCAATCTCAAAAATTAAATTCCTCTTGCAATTATTTTAGTAACGTTTGCAAGCCAATTAACGGCAGCAAACTGTTGGTTAGGGGAGCTTGGTTGGTCTTCAGTAACTACCTTTTGTTCATCAACAGAAACTGAGCGTCTCTTTATTTTAATGACTACTCTCTCTCTCTCTCTGGCCAGGTTCAAATTAGCGAAAATCATCTGTCTAAGTCAGTCCAGGGTGAGAAGTTAACTAATTTTCCTTGTATTTTGCAGGTTTCGTTATGGACCGTGTCGTTATTGTTCTGAAAATTCAGATGGATTTCTATGAGAAATAATTTTATTACCATTATACTGATTTTTCTTGGCTTTGGTGTGGTGAGTGTGAGTTAATCTAGCTAATGTCACTTTAACAATAGTTGAACTATTTTCTTTGAACGTCGAAAGTTTAGTGACATGAAAATTAATGACAAATTTCATTATTCGAGGCCAAGTCAGTTTCTAAACTGCATTCCATACCTGTTTCAATGCATTTTGTACTGTTCTATACACGATCAAAGTTATAATTGAACAAACTTCGAAATTAACTTGGTCCGTGAATGCGGTAGGGTAACTTTTAAAGTTAAATTTGATGCGGGTGCGGATACATTATCAACATTATCATTGTATTTGTCATTTTACAACATACATTTCATTAGAAAATACATACATATATAAGCACAAAATCATTCCCATATTATTTATAAAAATATAAATAAAAACTCTACTCTTCTATTTGGAGTATTTAGACCTTTAAATGTAAATAAAACAGAAAATTTCAATTGATTCTAATCCACGTTTCCAGCTATCTGCAAATCAAACGTGTAGCTTGTCATTTTGATGCATACATATGTATACTAGTTGCTCTTTCAGTGTGACCCACACCCATGCAGTTCGCAGCAGTCCTGAGGCGATAACTCGATTGATGTTGGTATAGTTTTCATAATCCTGACTACAACTCTCAAGAAGTTTTCTGCAGGCTATAGAACCAGTTTCTAATTCCCATACTTTTAACTTTAAGCTCTCACAACTCTGCAACTTACCGCAGTACCACTGTATTATATGAGTACTTTCTTTTACAATTTCAATAGTCCTTATGTCAACAATTAGCGAATTAACCCTACACCAATTTGTTCCTGACATAATAGTCTATATTATAGACTACTTCGTATTCACTCACTGATAGCAGGGAATACTTTTTTTGATGTAAACAAAAGTTTTCTCAATATTAAAGTTGGAAAAGTTCATCAATTGTGCATCAATCTTTTCTAATAAATGGTGAAAAGCAGTTTCTTTTAAAGTACTGGGCTAATGCAGACGATGGAAGGGGCAAAATTCCATATTTAATGAAATTATCAATCTCTCTCTCTCTCTCTAGCGTTGAGGTCGGAGATTATGAAATCCCTCGTTTGAATATGGATATCCCTCTTTGAGCCTTTTGTTTGGTTTCTCTAAGGAAAATGGTGTTTAAGGACTCGAAGGAATCCATCGCTCATTCCATCGTTCCATTTTCATTGCCAACAGCCAGTTTGGTTTATCCCTTAACCCACGTGGTTTTTATTTTACGATTTGTCCCCAAAAATTTAGTTAACCTCTTCAAGGATACATACACATATCTGAACGTTTCGTTCTATGAGGAATTTTGTTTTCTCGAATTGGTTTAAAGGTCAATGGCAACATTTGTTGCCATTGTGTAAGATGTAGTTTTCCTTTGAAATATATATGCTGATTGTGTGTGTTCGCTAGTTATTAGTTATGCTATAGCCTTATTTTTTGTTTGCTATTTTTTTTTAATGTAATAAATTTTGGTCCTAAAGAGATTAAAGTTTTCCTGAAACAATAAAGCATGAAGATGCACTCTTCAAGGTGTGAGACCGTACAACCTATGACTATTCCATAAAAGTGAATAAGCCTTTTGTTTTTATGAAAATGAAAAAATGTGTGGCTATTAAAGTCAAGAGTTACATTCAATGAGCCATCTCAATCAACATACTTAAGTCTAATTGAACATTTGCGTTGAAAGAATTAGATCGTGAATAAGAATAGTAAAATTACAAAGAAAACAACCAACTTAAAAGAAAAATTACAAGAAGAGTGTAATAGCATATCGGCAATACAATGTACAAAATTAAATAGGCTTTTTGTATCACATTTGCAGATATTTCCATCAATGAGTATCGCTAAGTTCCGTGTACTTTTACAGTAATTGCTGCATAATGTATTGGGCCACTGGTAATTTTAGACGTATTGAAAACCAATTTTATTCAAATTGTAAGCGGTTGATGAATCCAGCAGTTATGATTTGTATTCTTTTACGTTGAATATTATTCAATCATCATGTTACGATAGATAATATCCAGAGGGGTAATTTATTCGAATGAATAATAGTCATTACACGCAAGTAGAATATCATGCGCGGCACGAAGAACGTTAAATAATGGATGAATTTTTGTGATTGATTTTAAACAGGTTTTCCACCGCCAGAAGTATTCATTTCCAATTCCGCTCGTTGCTAATTTCTTATTAAAGGAAAATCCAAAAGTATAATGTTTTGCCATCAATAAGACGTTAGAATTACTTATTAACTTCATCAGGAAAATGGATTGAAAACGATGTAAATAATTTGTCAAAAACGTGTCAGAAATTTGGACAATACCGCAACTATTACACTAATTTGTTTCGGTATTCTCGATAAAACTTGACCTTTTGGTAAAACATAGAAACAAAAAAGGGTGAAAAGATACAACAGACTTGGCCATAAATAGAAACCTTATAAAAAAAACTTTTCCCTGTAGAAATTCCTACAAATTCTCCGGGGGAAAAAGGAGTGTAGACCGGGTTTATTCATATTTTTTAGTGAAGAAAAGAAAAAAAGAGGGAAAAAATAACAAGCAGCTTTGAAACGTTAAACCAATTAGTGAGACAAAATCAATGTTTATTTTACACGACTTTTTACGGGATCTCTATTGAACTGACACATTTTGGAACGTTTCAATTGTGTTTTTAAAAAGTGCCTTGCTTTTCTGTTTTTTTAGGTTTTTTAAATAATTTGAGAGATATTTGAAGAAAATGCTATTTTTGCTGCTGCATGGGATTTTTTTGCCAGAAAAATAGGTATTTGAAAGGTGCAGGCTCCCGTACGTCTACATAAATTTACTGTACACAATTACGATTTACAATAGTAATAATAATACCATGCAATTTTCACTTACAATCTTTCGGTGTTTGATGGAATACCCCTTGGAACGGCACTCAGACCACGATGGGAACAATCCACTGTCGTACCGGAACAGACACATGATCTGGGACATTTGGTGTTGTCACCGAGCGAGTAGATAGAAGCAAAGCTTGGGTACGTGGAAACCGAGGCATCATTATTGGATTTAGCCAGGGATAAATGGGCAATTATAAGGAGGAAGAATAAAGGATAATGAAGCGAACGGATGAACTTGATGTGTCCATGGCGGTGGGAAAAGGTGGTGTTTACCCCACACATTGTGGGGCTGAGGGTCGTGGACGGCAAATCGACGACGTTCAGATTACGCGATACTCGTTCGGCCGAAAAGTTAATTAACCTGAAAAAAAGTTTCAATTGTTTTAGAACGTGCCTTGAATCACAGAAAATTCTAAAAACTGATAAATTGGCGCAACACAGTCTATCGTTTAAGTGTCATTAGGTTTACATATCTTTATCTAAAAATCAGTAATAAACCTGTTTCGACAACGACGAAATGTTTTGTTTTCAATAATACAATATATCGTAACTAAACAGAACAAAAATTGCCAGCCATAAAATGACACTTAAACAGCATCCTGTTGAAAATAACAAAATTTATTGTCATAGCGAGAAATATTTTTAACATTACTAAGTGGCCTTAAAATAAATCCACCATAAACAAAGATAAATTGCTCGCCAAAAAAAAATGTAGATATAAGAGAAAAAATGGTCTCTTGTGATGACATTTTAAAGAGGGGTCTTTTCCTGATCCGGAAGCCGAACAGAACCTATCAAAGGAGCTCCAGAATGTTTGTTTAGAGTAATAATTTTCGATCGACTGCCTTTTCAGCAAATAAAGTTCTAGGACGGCACCCTAGATGCCCCCGGGGCTTTCCTAAAAGATGTAAGCATGCATCGAAATCGAGGAATCGATTTGAGGTCCGCTATCGGGAAAATAAAATATTCAGTAACAAATCGAGTGTTTTATAAAAGTTTCTAAGACGATCACGAAAATCGTGAATAGAATTCACAATCCAAGTATTTGGAAAATATCCATTAATTGTTGTTTTAGGCAAAGAAAAGGAACAACAGTCTCTTAAAGCAAGAATAAAAGTTTCTTCGAGATTTAACGACTCGCAAGGAAAGGCAAGAAAATTAACATTATTTGAAGGCTTAAGAGACTGAAACTTTCAATCAGTAAATTATCTCTTCAAAATTCCCTAGAGTTAACTTGCTTTTATAAAATCCCTTGAGTTTAAAACAAATAATACAGTGGATTTTATGCAGTCTATCGGCAAACACTCTGCCTGATCCTCAGATTTAGAATATAATTCCAAAGTATTGATCAACGTCTTCATGTAACAGGCACACTTAAATGCACACAGGAACGCTACATACAGTAACAACGATAAAATTGAAAGCAATTGTGTTGAGCTTGGTAGAAAAAGATCCATGTTAAATGCCAATAATAGGATTGTGCGGAAGATGTTGAAGCATCAGCCCTTGTAGCCATATCACATTTAGTGTTCAGGCGTGCTAATTTGGCTTCAGGCATTTTGTCAATGACTTTTGCATGCATTGGTTCAAATCCTTTAACTACTGTCGTTGAGTCTATTTACCGATGAGGCACATTTCTCAGGAAATGCAATTAGGAACTCCCATAATAAACATGTGTGGACGTGTTCAACATTAATTTTCGTTAAACATTTATGTTGGAATTATTGGTGGCTGGTTAATTGGACGAGTATTTGCAGTAAGAAAACTTATCGATAAAGGTATCATTTTTGTCTTTTGGAATATCGAGAGATTAGACTACTCTCCTTCAATGGAAAGTGAATATTAAAGAAGTTAGGTATTTGATAGATGTAATACACCTCTTAAAATACTGATCTGGAGTTTTTGGATTTTGAAGTCAATCAACCGAATATTGCATGATGCATGAATGCAAAGACGTATTAGCGATTGCCATTTGCAACAATGTTGTAGATTAAGAATATTTACATACAGTCAGTCAAAGTGAAACTCGTACACCNACTGTATAATATGTAAATAATAAATTATTATTTTTAAGGAACATCTGTATACTCGGCATCTGAATTTCCGGTGAGTGATTTTTAAAGACCCTGTATATTATAGAAATTTTTGTATGTACATACCTTTTTGTCAACTAAATAATGACAATTTGATGTAATCGTTATGAGAAAACTAAACAAAGTAGGTAAAATTGTGCAAATCATATTTCAGTTCAATAATAACGTCACTCATAATGATTCATGATAACAAATCAATTTACAATTGTATTTGAAAAATTACGAATAACGCAAATATTTTTATTCAAAAGCGGCATCGATTCCGAAACAGAAAAATAAACATTCATTTGTAGAATTGGTAATGATATCGTGGAAAATTGATTGAAACAAAAAAAAACAGAAGAACAAAGAAAACTTTAGGATCGATAGAAAAATATAAATAAAATAATGTTTTTATTCATTTTCAATAACACGTGAAAAACCTACTAGCATACCAATGGGTCCGTAGTAGGTACGATAAAAGAAAAGCCCATTCAAATTCAAGTCATTGTTGCCCACTTTATCAGCCTACATGCACAATATTTGTTTATGTATTTTCAACTTCTTACTTACTTTTCAACAAACAATTACGTGTTGTTAAACTCCTTAATAAACATCATCGAAAATATGGAAAACATTTATAAACGAAATTGTCTTGCGAATAAAATAAAACGCACACAAAATAAACACAAACAAGAAAATAAAAAATAATAAACGACCTTCTTTTTAATAAATTTTCGTTGAAATTTTATTTGAGAAAAAAAAAGATCACAAAACCCCGCTTAATTTCGACACGAAAATTCGTAAACAATGAGATCTCACGTAAAATTCGGGAGCGCAACGAAACGAAGGTCTACACCCTTCACCGGCTGAAAAGCGAATTATCAAAGCGCCTCCGAAGCTAGAAGCTTTACGAGCTTCGAGCTTTGCTCGTGTGTTTGAATTGAAAGCTGAGGGCGCGCTTCGGACCCGTTTTTCAGAACGGTGTTGTCCACTTCTACTACATATATTGGAGAAGTTCTCTCTTTCACTCTTTGCATTATTAACTATGATTTAATAAAATTATTTTTTTAATATACATTTATACATTTAAATGCAATAAAAATCTTTATTAATTTTTAATTATTGCTTAAATTTTGTATTCTATTAATACGAAATATATTCGAATTTTAAAAATTAGACCTCTAAAACAACTCGCTAAAAGGCAAATCTAAATATACACTAAAATATATACGGGGTGTCCGATTTTAAATAATCTATGTGTGATTTATATCTGTACGTTATTGATTGTATCTAAACACGCAGTACGGCACTTGTTTCTACCACGTTAAAATATTTATATACAACAAATATACCTATATAAATATATGTACATAAAACAACTAATATACGAGGGAGGTGTTAAAATGACAAAATTTCTTACATACATATCGATGTGTCCAACAAAAATTATCATATCTTAAAAAATTTGTGTTTTGCGTTTTAATCATCCAAGAATTGGTTATAAGCGTAGGAGGGGGGAGTCTAGGAAAGTATTGTAGCTATTTGTCAACCAAAAAAAATCAATTTGCACGTACAATGTTCTATAGTAACACATAAGTTACATACCATTCAAATGTTTATTGACGTGTTTCTTAAAACTATCTTGAATTACAACAATTTTCGTTGGACACATTGAAATGTATATGAACTCAATGTATTTTTTAAATTCGCATAAAAAGTAGTTCAATATTGTGAAAACCGCATCTTTCTATCTTTGCTGATAAGCGAACTATCTATAAATATGACAAAACTGGAATACCCTGTACACGAAAATTCTCTCCGAGAGAAGCAAGGATTGCACTGGCATGAATTTTGTGCCCTAATTAAACAATATTATAGTTGTAATCAGTTCAACACACAAACAATGGCACTTTAATTTGGGCAATAGTCGGTGAAGTATCTTTAGTACAGAGTACAGATTTTGCGGTGACGATGAGGACACTACCGCTAATGTCGTTTGTCAGTATGATCATGTTTAATCAACAACTTGGAACCTAAATATCTGACCCCAAAAGAGGCGTGACACAATAAAATTAGAACTTTACAATACAGGGTGTTTTTTAAACATGTAGCCCAATTGCAACCATGAATTAAGGAGGATTAAGTAGTTCAAAAAAAGTATCAATGTCCATATGTCATAAACTGATTTATTAAAAAGTTTTAGAAAAATACTAACACAGCGAAGATGATTTCTAAATGTACAAAATTCTATTCTTCTGCGTGAATTCAAGTCTGTGCTTGTCGAATTAATGATTGTTATACTCTTTCAAATACACCTGGGATATGATTGATCCGTATAAATGTGTATTGAGTAGTTTAACTTCTTGTTCATAAAGGAGCAAACATTTTTTTGTAGCATTGATTTTGGAACATTCTTTTTGTACACCATCACAGAATGTTTGGTCTGAAATTTCTAATTTATTTCCTCACAGAAATTTTCTGTTCTGAAAATTGTTGCACTAACATTGAAACTATATTATACGCAACCAAACTATTACTATTAGTGAGTTCTCTTTTTAATGCAATTTAAACTATACAAAGTATTTTGGAGTTTAATCGCTGTTCAACCATTAAGCCCATTCCTCTAGATTGATGTACAGAGCAAGCGATTAGAAACTGTCACTTGTAATAGTAACAGTTCAATAGACGGCTCTAAAATAATTTGTGAATCAATAACTTTCTCGCCATCAATTTCATGGAAGGCATCATTACACTTTTCACTTTCAACGAAATTGATGATTCCTCTACGATACCCTTTAGGTAACACTGCAGAACATACACAATATATTCGTGTCTGAACCAAATGCAAAGTTGATATGCTAGCCAGGTTTAAATTGGAAACAGAATAATGTCTACATTTGCTATTTTTCGTGTTAAATTTAACAGTGAAACATACCAAAAATTTAGTTTAAATGACATTATTCTTAAAAACGCCGTTCTAACCACTAATTGTAAGTCGAAATCTGTATTATTAATCAATACATTTAATCTTGAAAAATAATAATAACCCTCTTTAAGTTGTAACGAACTTAAATTAGGTAAAATACGAAAGTTCAAAAAATGTACCATAGATTTTGAAAAGTTCACACAGTAAGTATACCTATGTATTTGTATATGGTTTATGTGGAAAGTAACGGTGTATAATGTTAATTTTATAATGTTATTATGATTATAAATAATGATTCTATACACCTAACCTAACCTAATAATCAGACATATTTTATAAACTTAAATAAATGTTAATAATAAATAAATTTAAATTTGTTACTCATATTTTCTTTAGAAAATTTTAATTTTAAGTAAAGCGCCATCTCAGGGACGTATACGTTCACCACAAAAGAAGAACTCTGTAAAATTGAAAAGCATGATGAAAATTACTTTGTTTTTATAACTAATTGCCATAGTTACACCAACGATGTGTTTCTTAACCGTATTATATATGAGTATTTTAAAAAACATTTAAAAATTAGTTAACAGTGGTAAGATTAACAATGTTTAGATCGCCATCTGTTGTTCAAATTAATAGAAAAACAATGGATCATATGTTAGGATCCGTCATTTCTAAAAACAATTGCTAACCGGGTAAGCTATAAATAATTCAAAATTGTTATTGTTTATTAATTAGGACTTAATAATTAAGTAAATAATGCCTTCGGATTGTGAAGAGGTATCTGAAACCCTTGAATTAGCTAAAGTGTACGTTGAGAATCTGAAATATTTAAAATCAGACGTACAAGTTGCAGAACAACAGGTCCTCAATACCTTTAAAGAAACTCGAGAAAGTATTAAGCATACGTTTCTCAATATTAAGAAAAATATATGTAAAATATTAGAACAAAGAGAGCAAGCTCTAATAACAAAAGCTGAGAATGTAAGAGGTTTATCCTTTTCTAATAGGAACAATTCATTTTTAATGAGATTCTTGCAGATTCGAGATCAGGGACTTAGTCCTCTAGAAGACTGTGCCAGGCTCATAGAAAAGAATATTGAAACAACCCTATCACTGATACATGAAGGTTCACATGTGAATCAAATAATTCCAGAACAATTACACGCCTTCCTTGACAAAGCAAGTGATTTAGGTAATTTACCTGAAGTGCCTGACCCGAAATATGTGCCTTGTCTTTCGTTTTACCATGATGTTGCTTTTGAAAACGAAATCAACAACTTATGCAGGGACTTTGGTGAAGTGTTCAAAACCGCTCCAATTCAAATAAAGAGCATTATTCCAAAACCAGGAGCCTTGTTAATAGAATGGCAACAGTCAATGGATAACGATGACAAAACTAAGGATATTCAAGAGTTTAAATTGCAGAGAGCCTTCGGGGATGTTACCAAAGAGAAAACCATAACAGTTCCTTTTTTAGATTGTTATTCAGGTAAGCATTTAAGAGAAAATGAAGTGCCGCCCATGGTTAAAAATTGAAAATTCATTGTGTTTTAGGTGTAGATACTCAGTATTTATTAAGAGATATTCAAATATCCCAACCATACTCATTTAGAGTTTGTTGTAAGTTTGAGGGAATGACTGCTTGGAGTCCTTGGTCAGTACCAGAAGTAGGACTAACAACATTGCCATCGTTCTCCTGGCAAATTAGTGATAGTGTTGTTCTCTCCAATGACAACAAAATTCTATCATTAAAACCTAACTTTGAAAATGAAATTGTTGTGTTTTCTGATGGTCCTCAAGTTAGCTTAACAGATACCGTTGAGTTTACAGTACGCCATAATTTGTATTATATATACCTGCCTTTAGAATTGTCATTTTCGTCATTTTAAGATTATAGAAGCAGATGCGAAATCAGATCTTGTTCTTGCCTTAACTACTAAAACCAGTTCCAATTTGAAATCGTTCAAAAATTTTATGGAATTCTCTTTTCTAATTGACAACAATGGGAAAATTGCTATAGGTGGAGTTGAGAAAACTACTGTCTTATCTAAATTTTATAGAGGCTTAAAGGTAAAACGGATATTAGAAAAGTTATAGTGTTAGAATCCTGATTTTCATTTTAGATTTGTTTTTCATTAGAATTTCTTCATCGACATAAAGTACGGATAAATGTCGATTGCAAGGACAAAAGGGTGACCTACGATTGGACGATTGGAGAAATTGCTCAAATTTACTTCGCTTGCCACATTGCTTCCTCGCAATGGAAAATAATGGTAGAATAATTATAAGAAAGTAAGTTCCTACTTCTAATTTTTTACAATAAATTTATAAACATTTTGACATCAGCCCAATGTCAAACTAGAAAATAATATATAAAACATTTTTAGAACTACAACTTGAATAGCACAAATCAATAGAGCAAATTTTTAGAAGTACAACTTGAATAGTTTAATACATTTTAAAATTTTTTAATATTCTGAATCCAATGAAACTTTAAAATTGCCGTTGCTCCATATTATTTGTCAATGTGTCCAATTTGTCCTCCTTTTCCGTTCCGAATCTCCATCACTATATTCCTGTCACAATTCTTTTTAGTATTCATTTTGAAAGAATTATTTGAAATTCTCGTCAAGTCATCTCATAGATATTCATCCTGATTCAAGTTTCCATCTATTACTCATTTATATGCGATTTTTTCAGAAAAACATCTCAGGATTAGTTGCTTATTGTTCTTTTTTTTATTTAGTGAACTAGCATTTATATATGAAGATCAGCCGTAACTGACACATGCTCTCTCCATAACTGTCAAGTACTTCGATTTAAGATTGTAATCTATAGTGAAGAAATCAAATATATTTTGCAAAATTGTTTTTTATTTCTTTGTAAGATACTACCAAATTAGAAAAAGAAACAAGATTTTGATACATTTTCTTTTCATGTATAAAACTTATTAGTGCAATAACAGAATGCTTCCTTACCAATCACAGAACATCAGTTGCCAGTAAATTGAAAGAAACCACTAGAACCTGATTCAGAACGTGTGGGAGTCTTTTATTTTACAATTTCAAAACATGATCAACAAATTAGGAATTTTAGAGCTATTTATTAAAAACGGCCTTTAACAATGCAAAAAAAACTTTCGGTTCTTCTAAAATAACTAAATTTGATGTCTAATGCCCATTTGCACCGGCCTTAGTTAAAGTTTAACAGGCACTTAAATGACAGATCGAGCACAATATTCGTTTGGAAAAATAACGGTGCAAACGGGCATAAGTATATTATGAACTTTTCGGTACAGGCACAGTTTTTAGAAACCTAAAATATAAGAGGTTTATTAAATAGAGACGTGTTTAAAAGTTGTAAAGTATTTTTTATTTTATTTTAATTTATATTTTCACTAAACATTACCTCAGAGTCGGAATTAAACAGCTGTTCTCTGAAAGATTAAGTTTTTTAATGACAAAAATCATAATGATCGAATATGAACAAGTTCGAATTGCAAGTTGAATGTTATGAACAGATCCTGAGCTATTGCTCCTAGGTAGCTCATAGCGACGTAGAGTGAATACTTATTCAGATATCATTTGTGAGACTCAATGACGTTTATTCTGATGCTAATTAGTAATATTAGTCAACGAAAATAAACCTTTTTTCTTTGTGCCACGAGTAAAAAAAGATACATCTTGTATCAAATTTTACCAGAAAACAGAATATAGCTATGGATTTTCCCTATTATCCACAGATTTTTTGCTACGAACTGTTGTTACTAGTACATAACTATATGTATACTTAGTTTGGTACGTAATTATCTTATTCAAAAAGTAGTAGCTAATGGTTTTCGACTGTATTTTGCCTATAGGGCATCTCTTACTAATGTTCAGCACTAATATGCAAGAGCCGTGGGATTCCATTTAGTAAAAATGTTCTGGTGGAACGGTTTCCCATGTTCGTCACTTACAGCTCCCAAATTTTTTGTAAAGAATCGAAACGAGAATCCAAAAAGTGAATTTTTAATGACATACGTCCTATATCCTTGTAGGCATTAAATAGTTAAAACATAAATTATTTATAATTTTCGAATTTAACATTTTAAAGAAAATTTGTTTTAAGTACCTATGGCTGTTATTTTTCTAGGATTTGTACGTAGTGCCGCTAAAAGTACCGCTTTTTTAGAAGTTTCGGTCTCTTGTTAAGTGATTTTTAAAATAATGCGCGTATAACATGCTGCATACTGACAAAATATAATTATGCTTATTGTCAAAAATCTGTGAATGATCTTGTTGAAATACATCAGAAACAGATGAAAATTGTCATGGCACAAGTTGTGTGTTGACAGGTGTAATTGTTTAATGTAAATCGCGAAGCATTGATTTTAAATATCAAGCTTTCTAAAATCTAAGAATTGTTTACCTTGATACTCTAAAGATATGGAGACCATTACTTTATTTGAAGAAGAGTTACATTTCAGGACACTTAATTCCACTATCCATTATCTATGACTTCAAGATTGGATGAGACGTGTTTTTGATGCCAATTCGAAAGACGCACACTGTCAGTACTTCACATTATTAATTTAATTTGTATGATTTAACTTTTCCTCCATGTATAGATTAATTTAATTTTTTCATTCTTCATTTCCCAATAACGTTTATTAACTATATTCATTTTATACCAATCGATGTATGTGTAATTGTCTGTGGATTATGTGCAGTCTGACCAAGAATTTCTGCAGTGAAAATCTCATTTATGTAGATGTGGCATGATGCTAAGATTATATCTATATAAAAATCAGTTCTTATTTAAATAAATAAGCACTATTTTGAAACTAATTGATTCTTTTTGTAGATATAAGAGAGTATTAACAACTAATATGAATTTATGATATAAAATTTTCATTGCAACGACCATCAAAAACAAGGCGTTATTGTAGAGTTTCAAAAAACCTTACTAATATGTTAAGGGGACATTGAAACCATTAGAAGGAGACATGCTTAAGTTAAGTTAGTCTTCTTTATTTTATATTATTTATTTAGTTTTAATCATTTGATGTTTGCTCCATGTTTAAATTAGTTTAATTTCTTTATTCTTAATTTTTAATTGTGAACAATATCTATAATATATGTATATGTATACAGGGTGGTCGATTTCGTGTCTGCCAAATTTTAGGGGATGATAGAATACGTTATTTTGAGTCAATTGAACTAAACATACCTATATACCAAGTGTTGTAGTTTTTCAGTTATTAGTATTTAAAGATTTAATTTTCCTATTAAGCCAATGGTAAAACACCTGAAGTTTTTTGCAATTTTTTTTGTTTTCGAATACTTTTACCGCAGATCTTGTATCATTGGTGTAAATAATAAAGTATGATACAGTTTTTAAAGAAAGTATTCTAATATTGAAGTATTTCTTAAAACAAAATGAACCACCCAATACAGGGTAGCAAAATTGAATGTAAAGTAGGTAATTTCTAACATTTAACTGGACTTATTTATGATTATTATTAATATGCTATCATCCTGTATGTTCTGTTATTATTTTATACAATTATTTTGAATTAATTTAATTTTTAGTTTATTTTTATTTTACCTATGAAATTACCAATTTCACATTGGGTCGTTCATTTTTTTTAAGGA
This sequence comes from Hypothenemus hampei, assembly GCA_013372445.1. Classification (NCBI taxonomy): domain Eukaryota; kingdom Metazoa; phylum Arthropoda; class Insecta; order Coleoptera; family Curculionidae; genus Hypothenemus; species Hypothenemus hampei. The sequence goes on from JABRWK010000057.1 coordinate 411,788, forward strand.
ATACTGCAATATTAGTGCAATTTCTCTAAAAACTTTATCATACTCTATTATTTACAGAAATGATACAAAATCTGCGGTAAAAATATTCGAAAACAAAAAAAATTGCAAAAAACTTCATGTGTTTTACCATTGGCTTAATAGGAAAATTAAATCTTTAAATGCTAATAACTGAAAAACT
>JABRWK010000057.1:416687-428033 GCA_013372445.1 Hypothenemus hampei
TTACTTTTTTCAGAAAATATTTCTGATCATTTTTATCTTTATAATTTCAATATTAATAACAATTAGTTCAATAAATTCCTATTCCTTTGTGACATTAATGTTTTTTTTTTCATTCTAAATCAAATCAAAATTTTTCAACGAATAAATGTTTTTTACCACACTAAGATTATTCTTTACCAAATTTCTTAATTTTTCTAATAACCCCAACAGAGGGTGCCAAAAAAGTAATAGTAATTATAATTACATTTTCAATAATACAACAACAAAGTAAATCAGATAAATTATTCAAGAATTATAATTAAAAATATCAGATTACATTTCGTGATTTCACACTACTTTGTAGTTATAATCTTAAAAATGTAGTTGCATTACTTTGTAATTGTAATATCAGAAAAACATAATTGGACTATTTTGCAGTTGTAATGGTAGAGTAATTATGATTACATTTTGCTCAACTCTGATGTTATTTATCAATTATTTTATATAAAGACTAAGCTTTTTTTTTTGTTACATATGTGCTGACAATGTTAATTATAGCGCTTTTAGATGTCCGCAAATTAGTAAAGACGCGTCAGAATTTTCGCGACCGCTATCTATTAAATATAGTTCCAATTATTTCCGAAATTAGTAAGTATTTCTATAAAGGTCCTAATTGAAGATATCATTGGTAGATGGTGGCATAAGCAGAGAAATTCTGACACTTGCCAGTGTAACAAATTTCCAATTATTTATCAAGATTTTAGCGTCTTTTTTGTGTCATTCTGTTTATTTTTTGTCATTCGACAATTTAATTTATTTTTACTATAGTTTCCCGTAATTTTGCTAAAATTTAGATTACTATTTTAATTGTAACTATTCTTTTATTATGTTACTATAGTTATAAATAATAATATTGTATAATATTAGAAATAGTAAAATTTGAATTCTTTTTAATAAATTAAATATAGAAGAATAAATAATAAAGAATAGAGTCCCTAGATAACTAGTTATTTAGGGACTTTAATAAAGAACAGGCGTGAGCGCCATCTATTAGATATAATCTCAATTATTTCATAGTTATCAATTTTTTAATAAGAGAGAAAGAGCAGAGAGTTATCTATTGTAACAGTAATTTTATATTTTTAATATATTTACATATCGTAACCAAGAATTTGTTTTATTTATGTAGTTGCTTAGTTTCTTATTTGTTTTAGAATGTATGAAATGCATAAAAACAAGTAAATTTTGCTCTCGACTGGGTTCCGTTATCTATTAGGCGGTTTCAGATATGCCCTGGTTCATTTCGATCTTGTTCTGGTTGCTCTTGGTCGCGACCTGGTTAATTTCGGTTATGACTTGGTTGTGTTAAATAGCAACCTGGTTAAATCCGGTTGTGACCTGGCTGCTCTCGGTTGCAACCGGATTTAACCAGGTGGCCTCCGAGAGCAGCCAGGTCACAACCGGATTTAACCAGGTTGTTATTTAACACAACCAAGCCATAACCGAAATTAACCAGGTCGTGACTAAGAGCAACCGAAATTAACCAGCCCTCAACCGAAATCAACCAGGTCGCAACCGAAATCAGCCAGGTCACAACCGGATTTAACCAGGTTGCTATTTAACACAACCAAGCCATAACCGAAATTAACCAGGTCGCGACCAACAGCAACCGACATTAACCAAGTCGCAACCAGAACACAACAAACTGAAAGCAGAAGAGGCAAACATGGAATGTACATTAGAATAAATGGAATGCGTGGTGGAAAATGTGTGAAAACAATTAGATTTTGCTCTAAAAGTGTCCATTAATTGTAGTTTAACTTATTACAAATAAAACACATTTAAAATAATTATAATTGTTTTATTATAAAATATTTTTTATAATTGTTTGATTATTAAAGTGTCAAGTGATACAATTCATATAATAATTAAAATAAAATTAAATGAATTGACAAAATTGTTCACAATCAAGAAATGAAGAGTAAAGAAATTAAACTAATTTAAACATGGCGTAAAATTTAAATGATACAAATTAAATTAATAGAGTAGAGTGGAGAGAAAAGTAAATCGTAATAAATAACGCCACTGCCTTGGATAGCCTTTGCAGTGAAGATTTTACATCACAAACTCATACAAGTAGTACATGCTGTCTCGTATCTACAAAAAAGAAGCAATTAGTTTCAAAAAAATACCTATTTGATTGAATAAGAAGTGAATTTTATACAGGATGTCCCGGAAACATACCGCCAAACTTCCAAGTGGAATTTATAAAAACAATTTAAATATTGTGAGAAATACAATAGAGGTATAACAAAAAGTACGCTAATAATAACACTATGCTGCATGCATTTTGATAATCCATAATGAACAGGTCTTCTATTGAAGATCTTTACTGTAATTTTAAATTTAAAATCAGTTTTTGGCCATCATATAGTTTTTCTGCCAATGAGCTAAATGAATATTGTATACAAGGTAGAAACTTTAACTGGAATAAATTCATTTAAAATTCAGCGGTTTATTTTTTGAAAAAACGCTCGGACACGTCGATTTTTATTTTCGGCTGCGATTTTTTTTGGTGACAGAATCATCTATGCAGGGTGACCAAAAAACAAGTTACTACATTTTTTCAAATGGAAACATGTATTTTTTATTTCATTTTTCAATTCTATTTGAAATTTTAAGTAAAGTCGAATTCTGATAGAACGAACCTCCAAGGTGATCGAAAATATATTAGTTACAAACGCGTAACATAACAAGGGATTTCTTATAATTGGGATTTTAAATCTTGTCCGTTACAACCGAATGCTTGTTATATGGGGAGTTCGTGATATTAAAGTTCGACTGTATGTTTCATGTACTATATCTAAACCCATCAGTTACTGAGAAAATTACGATTGAACATATAAATAACTAAGACCGTACTTGTCAATAACTAAAGCACTATTGGTCTTATGGTATATAACATAAAACAAAACTTCAGAAAGTAATTATAGACAAAATCAAATTTCAAATTTAAATATAACTTTCGTTATACAGGCTGGACCAAAAGTAAACAACAATACAATAAAAAAAAATAAAAATAAAGAATGTAGAATTAGTGTAAGGTATAGTCGTGGTACATGAAACCTACTTAAAATTTGAAGAATTTCAAAAATGAAGTAAAAAATATATTTTTTCCATTTGAAATAATGAAGTTGTTTGTTGTAACTTGTTTTTTGGTTACCTTGTATACATAAATTTGTCATCAAAACAACCGCAGCCAAGAATAAAAATCGACGTTTCCGAGACTTTTGCCCGCAGATATACGGGGTCTTACTTATATGGATTATTCCACTTAAAACATCCACACTGTGTATAAATTAAAATTAAAATTTAAAATACGATTCTCTCCCTTAGTTTTGAGAAGTACGCTTTATTATTTTGAGTATATGATTTGTATACGATTACCTGTACATTGCAAAATTTGATGAAAACCATGACTGGCAAGCCTCAACCTCTCCTTGTTAGAATAATGATTACATAATTACATTTAAATGAAGCAAATTTGGAAAAATACTGACATTTTAGGATAAACTTGAAGTCTTTTCTGAAACAAACGTCGGAAATTATTTCGATACATCTCGTTATGTAAAATCTCATTCAACTTTTTTTAAAATGCAGCGTGGCGTAATTATAATTGAAACGCTTAGAAGCAAAGAGGTGCAAGTGCCATTTTTGTAAAAAAAGTGAATTAAGTGCATGAATTTATTCTTTAGGCATAATTTTGTTTATGACCAAACGATATAAGTATACCTATTCGTTCTCCGCATCGACATGTATGTCGTATGTATCGTTTGCAAAAAAAAGTAGTGAAGAAAATTTTCGGTTAGTTTAGAAGCAAAGAGGCGTAAGTGCACTTATACATTATTATAATGTATAGGTGTATCTTTGCAGGGTGTTTTGTTGTTGAATGTCATCATTCATATTTCTTATCAATAAAAATTGTATTTGCATGTTCATTTGTTTTTTTTCAAAACGCGTATGTTTTTTAATAAATTTAACTTTAAATCCGTGTTTCTCGAAACTACCAGAACGGCACTTATATCCCTTTGCTTTTAAGCGCCTCAATTAATAATACCTAATAATGAACTGAGGATGAAAAATACATTTACGTTAAAAATGGTCTAGTTTAAAAACGACACTCTCGGTATTCCAAACACCAACCTAAAGCATTCTTCATTTAGGTTCATTCGGTTGAATATGCAAACAGTTTTCATCAAAATTATATGTATAAGGTCGGGCGTCTACTTTATAATGGCCGCTATGACTGTTGTTTTTTCATAAAAAATGAAACCAAGTTTTTATCCATTTTCCAAGTCATTTCCAGGAAAATCAACAGATTTATTTGTTTTATTTTATCCAGTAATTTATATGCGACACCCGTACAACAACGTAAATCTTTCTATAGCCAATACCTATTTAAATTTCAAATGTTTTTTTTATTATTCTAGCCTCTAACAGATGTGGTATGACAAGTGGAAAGTGGCTATAAACTGAAAGCTAAAGTTTGCCATTTGGAAATTTATCAAATTATGAAGCAAGCGTAGAATTTTTCACTGGAAAATCTTCCGAATTTTCATGAAGTGAAAAATAAATTAACGCAATTAAAGCAGCAACAAACGAGAAAAATAATAATTCCTTTTGTAGGTGAAGATGGTTCCGGTTTAAGCAGGTTCGAAGTTTAATCTTCCAAAATGTTAATTTTTTTATGAGAGTGACTACTGCACTGTTTAAAGAGTGCACTTTATGTTTACTGGCTAAGTCAGATTAAGTTGAAAGGAACTGTGAACAGTTAGTAACAGCAGTATACAGGGTGTTTCAAAAATATTACACCATATTTCAAAAGCTGATCGTACATTGAAAAATAATGAGAGTTACACATATAAACCATATTTCAATAATGCTTCATTATAAAGTTACAACGTGTTAGAGTTTTATTAACCGGTTAAGGACCAAATTAATTTTGAATTTCCTGTTAAAAATTTTCTATTTTTTTATTATTGCTTTCGAGAGATACCAATATACATAATTAGAATCCAAAACGGTTTTGTTAATAAAGCCCAAATTTAACAAAAACTATTTAATCAAAAGTTCAAAAAATCCATGTCCTGTGTTAGGAAATTGCATGCATTTCGTAATACGAGTTAACTCGGGTTGTGTCCTTAACCGGTTAAAATAATCAAATCAAGTAGGCTGTTGTCAAAGATTTATTGTTATAAATTGTCATCGTTACCTATTTTGAACAATTTCTTTACTTTTATATTTAATTTAATTATATTTTCAATTTTTAAATTTTTTGAATTTGATTAAAATTGTAGTACTGCACCACATGAAAAATTTCATGCATGTAAACAATTTTTATTTTTTAGCTCCAAAACGAAGCGGCAGGCAAAAAAGAGCCAAGTGAGCTTTTTTTTCTAAATTGAATGAGAACTCAAAAAATACTTTCTATTTTGAGAAAAAGCGTACTATTTTTTTATGTAAAAATATGTGGTAATGTGTTCGTACGCATGTCACTGCCGAAATTAGAAATAACATTTTCATAATTGTACAGGGTGTTAAAAAAACGTTTAAATATTTAAGGGGCATATAGTGCAAACGAAAACAAGCAAAAAACTTTTAATAAACATGGGTCCGTAAATGAACCGTTTTCGAGATACAGGGTGTCAAAAAAAAGACTTTTTTCCAGTGTTTTAGCGAACGGTTTGAGATATAGAACTCAGCTTTTGTACACTTGTTACTATTAATATTTGCTACGTTTTTAGCACGAAATCAAATTTTTCTCACATGCTATTCACTTTTTTTTTGACATCCTGTACCTCAAAAACGGTTCATTTGCGGATCCATGTTTATTAAAACTTTTTTACTTGTTTTCGTTCGCACTAAATGTCCCTTAAATATTTAAACGTTTTTTTTTAATAACTTGTATATAAAAATGTGTCTTTATTAACTGTTAAAATGTGCAGAAGTTCATTTAAATATCTCAAACCGTTTTGAAGATATGAATAAAAATTGAGTTTTTTACTAAAATTTTAACTTAAAAAAAAATTATTTTTATCTTACAATTAGTAAAGATGTATTATTAGAATATGATTTATGTGGGTAACTACCATTATTTTTCAATATACAATCAGCCCTTGGATTATTTATGAAACGCCCTGTATACCTATTCACTACAACTGTTCACAATTCATTTCAATGTTGCATGTTTTACAACCTAATCTAGGAATCCGACTAAGGCCCGGTTTTTTCATCTACAAATAAATTTAACTGACAGTTATTTGTCAAGATTACGCACAAAAGCACTACTCTGATTGGCTGATTTCAGCATAACCATGACATTTAACTGTCAGTTAAATTTATTAAAGTCCGTTCGCGTTAAGAATAGACCGTTGGAAACCATAGGGCTTAAAAATACGGCTCTGTGATTGGCTTAAAAATAAGTCCGATTTACAACATGTAAATATTGGCCATGGTAATCAAAATTTACGTATTATTTACTGTACCTGACTACAAAGTTTGTTATGACTTTTTCTCTTGTACTTTTCGATTTGATGTTTAAGTAATAACATACGGATAATGATTGGCCATTTCTATTAAAAATATTCTAAAAAGTGAAAATATCGACATATTTTACAGTGTAAGTCAGGTCGGTTTAGCTCCACCCACCAGTCTATTCTTAACGCGAACGGACTTTAGTNTATTGGATGAACTGCAAGATTCAGCCAAGGCAAGGCGCTTTTATAGAAATTCATAAAACTTTTTTTAAACATTAAGAGGACAATGCAATCATACGGAGAAAAGGCATACGTAAGTTGAGTTACTCTTTTCTACACTGTTAACTCTTAAATGCCCGCTATTTTTTTTACTAATAGCCAATTTCATAACAATTCTTAAAGGAGACCTTTACTAAAGTTCATAAAACTTCGTTTTATGAACTTTAGATAAAATTAGAATATAATAAATACACATGAAATAATTGTCACATTCCAATTTCGTAAAGTGAAGTTTTATTATTTAGTAAAAGTTTCTTTTAACCGCTTAACGACATAATTCAAGTTATCTCGTAATACGAAATGCTTGCAGTTTCCTGTACCTCGAGTGATCCCCGAATTAACTCTAACTGACTAATTGTACCAATATCGTCGAACCTGTTTATATATTAGCAAAGATGTATAATTGATTGCCATTAAGTACATTGATCTCTTTTTAAATCGACAATAAAAAATTCAGCAAATTTTTGCCAGAAAATTTCAAAATAATTCAGTCATTAAGCGGTTAAGAATCGTTATTAAATCGGCTGTAAATTATTTGACATCGGTAGAAAATGAGAAAAACATTAAAAAAGAAATGCTCTTTATTTTCTAAAAAACAAAAAAAATATTGTGAGTAGTTTTCATCTTTCAAACATTGACAATCGCATTTGAAATATACACCACCGTTCTTAAATAGATTGAAACTACTTTTCTGCAAAATTTTCATTAAAATCGATGAGGCACATCTCGAGAGGTTTCCTTTTTACTGCAAATATCTGTAAATAAAACAACGAATTATAGATATTAACTGATAAACTGTCACTAAATTCACCAACATTCCATCATAAATCAGCATAACTTTTAACTGTACATTTAAAGACTATTGTCAATATGCAACTATGAAGGATGACGAATTATATTCCTGAGAATGAGTATTTAATACGTGAAAAGATAAATATGTTGCAAATTTGTAACACTATGCATTTAAAGGTTAATTTAATTTAATTTGTATCATTTGATGTTTGTTACATGTTTAACGACCAATTCGATGATCAACATTATAAAGGTTGTTTTATATAAAGTTAGTAAATTTCATAACGATTGTTAAAGGAGACTTTTACTAAAGTTCACTTTAAACAATTAGAATGTGACAAGTAGATATGATAAATAATATTTAATTGTCATATTCTAATTTCTTAAAGTGAACTTTAGTAAAAGTCTCTTTTAAAAATCGTTGTGAAATTGGCTGTAATTGTAATAACAAATATGCAACATTTGTTCCATAATCAGAATTAAAGCTCCCTTTTTGGAAAAAGTGAAAGAAAATCTGTTCTATAATCAGCTTTTAAAGAAAAGTTTGCTTGAAAGTATCCTTTATCGTAAGACGCCATATCGGTTCTTTAATGTGTGAAAAGTATACTTGTAAAAATTAACATAACCCATAATTGAAGAGTAACGTTTCAAAATGCAAATTGTCCACATTTTTTAATTTTTCAAATTTATACTTGTTCGTGTATTAAAAGATTTATTATTTGAAATCAGTAGCGGATCACAATGAATATTATGCAGTAAATATGCTTCTGTAAAACTACAGTATGTTTGAAAATGAAATATGTTCATCCGAGGTTACGATTCAAAATGCAAGTTGTTTCCTGAACTACCGCATAATGAAAGATGATATAAAAAATATTGAAACAAGTTCGAGTTCATCATCAGGTGAGGAGGAATTGATAATAGGACCTTAAATCTATAGAAGAAGAATACCATATTTAAATACTTTAGACCATATAAATTTTTTAAACTGATTTCGTTGAATAAAACCTTCAGTTTTAGCTCTGCTGTAGCAAATTACATATTCGTTACATGTTCCAAGTTAACTTTTTTTGGTTAACCCTTTCGGGACCACTTTTGTGTAGTACAGAAAAATTTTTGTTAGTGTTTTTTTTCATTAATACCAACAGGTAGAAACATACGTATATTTTTAATTCATAACATTTTATAATTTTTTAGGGATCTTTTAAGCACTGGAGCATGTACAAGGTGACCCAATTGGCATAATTTTACTAACGTGTTGTATTTGTAAAAATAGAACAAAAGTTCAACGTGGATCAAAAAATGCTTCCTAAGGGAGTTGTAGCCTTCCAAAAAGGGAATACTGAATGTGCATTTTTCGAAATATCACCAAAATAAGGTGATGTAAGTTTACGAAATTTAGTATTCTAACGAACAACACGTAATGAGGTGCCCTTTTATTGTGAAGAACATTATCAAAATTTTAACAGGGGCCAGTAAAACACATAAAACATCAAATGGGACATATACATATCGTCGGCTTTCGATAAGAGTGACACAAGTCAAAAAACGCCATTTTTGAGATTTCTATATAATTATAATTTAAATTAACCTTCTTTTAATCTGGAAAAGTCTCTTTTCTTAACTATCTATGCTAACTTTATCTAAGCAATAAATAAAAATTGTCAAAAACTACAAATCTATTTTTCTAAAAAGCCTTTTTTTGACTTGTGTCACTCTTATCGAAAGCTGACGATATGTCCAAATGGTCCCGAAAGGGTTAATATTAAAAGTGTGCTTTTCGCACATTAAAAAACCAATATCGCACTTTGCGATACAGGATACTTTTAAGGGAACTTTTCCTTAAAAGTTGATGATAGAACAAATTTTCTCGATAAAGAACACTTTCCAAAAAGGGGACTTTAATACTGATTATGGAACAAATATTAAATTAGTTTAATTTCTTCATTTTTCATTTCTTGATTGTGAACAATTTTGTTACGTATTTTCATTTGTAACAGAGGGATGTATGTGTGGTTGCTTGTGGATTATATACAAATTCCAACCAAAAGTTATTGAAGTGAAAATTGCATTTATCCACCCGTGGTACGATGGTAGGATTTAGAACATATAAAAATCAGTTCTCATTCAAACAAATAAATATTTTTTTGAAACTAATTATTTTTTTTTGTAGATAGGAGAGAGCATGTATCACATATATAAGTTTGTGACGGGAAATCTTGACTGCAAAGGCTATCCGAGGAGAGACGCTATTATATGAATTCAGAAAACCTTGTTAAAATATTAAGAGGACAATGCAACCATTAGGAGGAATAAGAAACTTGGAATAATACCTTCCAATAATTAATTAAGGGTGCAAATTAAAACGTTAGTAAGATTCTTGACAAAATTCGAAGGAATTCGTCGAAGGAATTTTTACGATTTTTTTAATTTTTTTTAGATTTAATTTTTCTAATTTATGTTCTGTATAAAACAGCATATGTTAGAAAAACACAGTGTGTCTGATTTAAAAATTTTCAGCAAAGATTTTTTGAGTTTTTTTCATAAAAAGTAGATCAGTCCCTTCTGTGTCCAGTGGCGTAGCTGGCATGAATAATACCCGGTGCAGATATTGTGGTGTCCTCCCAAAAATAAAAATGTTAAAATTAATAGTCCAATAAACGTAAAGTGTGATATTTATTCAATGCAAATAAGAGTCATTAATATTTAAGCATGGCCAAAGAAGAATAGGAGTAGAATTAATATATCTACTTTTATACAATGTGGAAGTTTTGGGTAGAATAATCCACATAACTAATACCGCGAACATCTACGGCCAAAATCCTCGGACACGTCGATTTTTATTTTTGGTTGCGGTTTTTTTGAATCTATAGGTATTGATGTCAAATGTAAAATTGTAATTATATTCAATTCAATCAGTTTTTTAAATCGTCAATATCTCGGTAACTATCAAATGTAGGACATGGAACATGAAACTTACTTAGAATTTGCAGGAGAATTCAAAAATGAAATAAAAAATATGTGTTTCCATTTGAAAAAATGAAGTTTGTGGTCGTAACTTGGTTTTTGATTACCCTGTATACATTGATTAATCATCAAAAAAACCGCAACCAAAAATAAAAATCGACGTGTCCGAGGATTTTGGCCGTAGATGTTCGCAGTATTAGTTATGTGGATTATTCTACCCAAAACTTCCACATTGTATATGTACATATTATAAAGAAACACTTAAAATCTTCTTTCTAGCATTAACAACTGAAAACTTGAAAATCACATCTTTAAAATATGTAGTGTGTCCACGGATGTGGTTGACGATAGGAAAAATTTTTTTATCTTTCATTTTTCGAGAAAAAGTCACTCTTGATAAAAAATTCTGCTTATGCTCAAACTATCATAGAAAATGTTGGATTGTTAGATTTTTATACAGGGTTGCCGAAAAGTTAGAAAATGTGAAAAAGTACCAAGAGTAAAGTGCCTTAATTTTTTGAAATACAGAAAAAATTGTTAAGGAAAAGTTGTTTGGAATTAAAAGGCCAACTTAAATTTAGAATATCAATTATTTATTTTTAAAAATGCATTTTTACATTTATTTTTTATTAAAATAATTAAGTGCTACGAAATTTGTTAATTTTAATTAATCAAAAATAATGGCAAATAAACTAATAATCTAATGATAATTAACAATAACTAAAATCGTAATATTCTTATTCTACATAGCTACCTCCTACTTCAACACATTTTTCAGCTGATCTTACAAATT
>JABRWK010000057.1:437085-472630 GCA_013372445.1 Hypothenemus hampei
CTTTAAGGTCTTGAAAAAACATTATTATTAGACAATTATTTAATAATATTTAACGATATTCCTGAATATTAAAACAAATTATCAAATCGTATTAGAGAATTCAAATTAGTTTCATCCAATATAGTTGATCCTTTTTACTTTCTGTTGTTTTAAAAAAATTGGAAATTGTAAATAGAAAGTTTTTCAAAAGTTTCAAATTATCTCACATTTTCGTACATACAGGGTGGCCTATTGAAAACGAAACAGATGCAGTTCTGCACAACTAAAAGAATTTATGAAAAAACGCTCGGACACTTAAACCTTATTTCTGAGGGGGAAACATTTTAGGTTAAGTCGGACACACCTATTTGCAACCTCTTAAGCAGGAGGGTGTTCACCCCCAAAATTTTAAATGGAAAGGAGGGTCGTATAGCACATCACTTTAAAGGTATTTCAAAACTGTATATAAGAGTCTAATTAGATTTTAAATATATCGATTCGTTTTTGAGAAAAAGAACCTCAAAAAGTCAAAAATTACAAAATTAAATATTTTTTTCTACAAAAACTATTAGGTTTTCGATACATGTTGTAAGGAACTTTTCTCTTGGAAATGACATCTTTAATCGTTGGCTAAATTTGCGTAAATGTTTATTGAACACCATGTACATGCACACAGGGTGTTAGGAAAATCACTTTCATAAATTTAGCCAACGATTAAGGACGTCATTTCCAAGAAAAAAGTTCCTTACAACATCCTATATGCTGTTTTGAAATACCTTTAAAATGATGTGCTACTCAACCCCCCTTTCCATTTAAAATTTTGGGGTTGAACACTCTCTCGCTTAAGGGGTTGCAGATAGGGGTGTCTGACTTAGCTTAAAATGTTTCCCACTCAGAAATAAGGTTTACGTGTCCGAGCGTTTTTTCATAAATTCTCTTACCTGTTCAAAACTATGCGTGTTTCGTTTTCAATGGGCCACCCTGTATGTATCTACTGCATGAAAAGGGATGAGGGTCCATAAAGGAGTTTTCGGCCTTAGAAACGAGGAGAACATCAGTGCATATGAAATTTTTCCATATAATTATTTTAGAACATATATATTTTAAGTTATTATTTATATTATTCTAGTAATTGTTTGTTACCCAGGGCTCCAAAGACTTATAATTTTGCATTTTTGGCCAAAATTATTCCATTTTTAGAAATATATTATGAAATACACTATGATACAAATTATACATAAAGATAAAAGTGTTGCGCCATCAACATTCCTTCGGAAAACCCCCTTATGGACCATCATCCTTTACTTGACTCTTTTAACTCTTTCAGGGATTTTCGTACATAATCCATACCCAAAAAGTTTTACATCTTACGGAGCACAAATTAGACCACATGTTCAAATTTCAATTCAATAGTACTTTAGTCTCTATTTTGTGTGATTTTGACAGTAAAAAAATTTACAAAAGGTTTTTGCCCCTCTAGGACTTTTTTTTCACCGAATTTCTTGGCCCTGAAAGACTTAAAAAAAAGTCTGTAAAAAGGAAAATATGCTATATGTTATGTTAAGAAAACATCTTACATTTTAATAAAATAGTATAACTGTGAAAACAGTTCTTATCATCATTTTTCTACAAATCGTTTTCTTCATATTTCTAGAAGGTAGACACCTAGAGCCTCAGCATTATTCTGATGTAAATGTAGTTGATGTTTTGCCCCGCAAGAACTAGTAATAATTCGTGTTTCTATGTGTTGTTAAAAGTAAAAAATTACATTTGATCGAGATTCTTGTCTGTTCCAAGTGAATTAAGAATTTATTTTATTTTAATAAATATTTGTTTTTTTTTGAATAATTTATTGTCAAACCGCCGTGACATGCATAATCATCAATTTTTATTTTATTGTATACATATAAATGTTTGTATTTCAGTACAATGATTATACGTATACGAAGGCATGGTACCTAATTATATTTTACATCGTTTTGACTAAAAATTGTATTATTGAATGTCGTATTGTAAATTGTTTCATTAAAAATAGATACAATGAAAGCTGTCTTGGGTGGACGCTGTCGGTCGCATTATTTTTGTCCAGTCAAAGGAAATGTCCGCCTAAGAGGGAATTTACTATTAAAGCTATTCAGACGGTCGCACAAAAACTGTCCGTTAAGAGGGCTTCCACTGCATGTGAAGGGGATTTCACAATTGTCGTTTCGCGTAAGAGCAAAACCGTGTTGAAAGAGAATTCCCTGTACTTATTTTACTCTTCAAAATAATTGAATGCTTTAGTTTAACACGTTCAGTGCCATTTAAAAAAAAAAGCATACGGGCGTCAGGAGCCAAGCAATTAGTTGTTAGTGAATAGGTAATATTTGCCCTTACAAAGAATAATCTACAATTTTTTCACAAGACTAATACAGGAAATAAGTATAAAATAGGGTAAACCAACTAGTTATTGGATACTTAAGGATTTTTTTGTTTCTCTATGGTTGTCAAGACTATATTTCAGATCAATAACGCAAAAATTATATTGTGACGTATTATTATGTTGTTTTAATGGTACACTAAAGTCTTTTGCAAAGAAATACTGTTTATAAATTATCTAAAAATAGAAGAGAATGTAATAAAATCCAGTTATTGGACAGACTTATAATTGTATGTTGTATTGTATCTATGGCAGTATTAATGAATTCATGTAATAAGAAATTTTATGTTTGGAACAAAATTAACTACCACATGCCCAATAACTCGGTAGTTTACCCTGATTGTTTTCTGTTGGAGTTGACGGTACACACAAATGTAGCCAAGTGGCTCCGATAGGAATCGCCGGTAATTAACGTGTTAATTCCCTACTAAAAGAAACATTAGATATTTAGTTTTTCTTCTTTGTGTATTTTAATGTGGTTAATGCAACTCCACAAAATAAAGGTCATGTTAAATTATAAGTGGTTTTTTTTTGTACTAAAAAATAGCGATTTGTTATTTTTTTTATCAAAATAATTTTATAAAGTAGTCTGTGATCTCAGTTTGAACAAGTCTTAAATGGCATACACTGTTTTGTTAACAGTGTTTTGTACAGTTACTTGTGTCAAAAAACTGGGCAACCATATGTACAGAAGATCATTTAAACTGAAAGTGTTTGTTAGTTTGTTCTTTCCTTTTATTGCTTAAGTTCGAGAGCTTAACAATCGACAAGTAAAGGGGTACAGTGGAAAAGACTAATATAAAAATTTTATTATTACAGCTGTGTTAACACGTCAAAGGAAAATGGAAGAAGTGTCGTGAACGTTGATTTAAAAAGTAATAACGTGTAATGAAGCATCTTGTATAGTAACTAACAGAAAACTTTACGTTAAAATGAGCACACTGTAAACTTTATCATCGCAATCGTTTACATTATAAATTACTACTCAAACTTTGTACTTCACACAATTTATGGCTTAGATATGATATCAGCTATTAAAAATTGTGCAGTTAAACTGAATATGTACAGGTTCACTTAAAGGACTCAAATTGGAACAATTCTGTTCCAATTTCTGTATTTCAAAAATTGATAGTCTAAACCACCAACTTATAAGTTTCAATTTAGTTTTTCATTGGTGGACTGAAAAAGAAATGAAAATTGTACTGCTCGTGTAAAATTCTTTTAAAAAGTTCACGATATTCAACAGAAAAAAGTGTGTACATACATTCATGAGATGGGTTTAAAGGTAATTTTTCTTCTCCACAGAATGAGATAAAAGACAAACAGTGTAAAGTGCTAGTCCAAACAAGAAGACAATTGGGGAAACTACATAAATACATAAATATATACCTATGAAAGTAGATCTTACCAATCGACTGTATGTACATGGCAGTTTTCGGCATACGTTATAATATTTACAGCTCTTAATATACACACAACACATTAAATAACTAGGATAAGATAACAAACAGTTGAAACAATACAAATCCTTTTTCCTCCTAAATCAAAGAATTCGTTTTTTATCCGACATACGAAAAAAATTGAACAACGCCTACGCTAACTTATGTTACCGGAAATTTGAATTTAATGTGCAGTGATTCAAATCGAAAAGAAGAAGAATTAACTTGACAGCGCGCATTTTTCTAGGGTTTTTTTGTTTTTAGTTGGTAATAATTTCGTCTATATAAAGTCCGTTCACGTTAAGAAAACAGTGTGGAGAAGCATAGGGACTAAAAATACGGCTCTGTGATTGGCTTAGACACAAGCCTGATTTACCCTATAAAATAGTTTCTTCACGTGGTGACGTTCTAATCAGTATTCACATTGAACGTTACGATTTTTTTATCGTGAAAATTAGCCTCACTTAGCTCCACTCATCACTATTTTCTTAACGTGAACGGATTTTAGTTAAAAAAACAATCAGAGTGAAATACGAAATTTAGTTGTTGAAATAATTTAGTGTTAGAATTTAAATAAACAAACGAATAACTTTGTATTTACTTTGCCTGTCATATACAGTATGCACAATGTGACCTTAGCACAAATTTAGAAAAGGACAAATAGAAAATACGTCTGTCGCATTGACTCCAACTGTCAGTCAAGTAGGAGTGAACACGACAAACGTATTTTGTATCTGTCCTTTTCTAAATTTGTGCTAAGGTCACGTTGTACATACTGTATACGTAACACTATAAAAGACATGTTTCAGCGCCATATTCATATATCGGTATATGTATGGTTGCCTATAAATTATGTACATATTCTGACCAAAAAGTTTCTGATGTGAAAATCTCATTCATCTAGACATGATATGTTAGAATTTAAAAAACTTATAAAATTCAGTTTTTATTGTAACAAATGAAAAAGAAAATTGAAAATATTTTTTTTTCAAAAGACCTATAATTGTTTTCATGTACAATTTTGAATATGCTACCAGGGACCCAGAAGTGACTGAGTCCTGTTTTATGGTAAAAGTTGAATCAAATTATACAAAATACAGAAAATCCCTGTTGAAAATTTTGAAATCACGTACACTGTACTTTTCGAACATACGTTGTTCAACCTGCAACGAAAATTAGACAAATCTAATAAATAAAAAAGTTTAAAAATTGTAATAATTCATTCTCCATTTTGTTAGAAATCCTAGTAAAGTTTTAAATTAATTCTTTAGTTATCAAATGCAAATCCTCTATAAGTTGTTTCGATATAGATGTCGGTAATGGACATAAGAAAATGTCCGTTCTCCATAAATAATTACAAAAAATATTAGTGTACAGAATGAACAAGAGAAACTCTCTATTATGAATTTTTTCCACTTGTTGGAAATATTAAGATTACAATATTCTAGGTTTTTTTCAAATTTATTTACATAAAAAGGTATATACAGACATTTTCTTACATGGTTAAGGGTAAAGTTCCTATATTTTTAAGAAAAAATACAAATATAATTTGAGTTTAAGCTATTAGCAATATACTAATTGTAAAATGGTTAATTACATTACACTTATGTTTATAAATAATACAACTAACATAAAAAATCATATATAATACACACATCTTTCATACTTTCGGTTGTTTTTAGGGTCCTAACAAATGGATATTTCTCATTTAAGTGTTTTTCTACGTGACATCGTTTATGCATCAAAATTTTAAATCCAAGAAAAAATAGCTACATATTGTCTAACATAATATAAAAACGGTTTTTATAGTTATATTAAACCTCACTCAAGTAAGGTAAACAGGTAATAAATAAGAATTGCAAATTGCGTATTTGTGCAAATTAAATGTTTCCATAAGAAAGTCTCTTAACTATTTTAAGAAATGAAACATTGAGCAGATTGTTTATTTAAAGTTTACATAAATTAATCTATTTTTATCCTATAGTGTGATGTTAATTTATTTATTGTCATTTTTTAACATCTTTATTCCTGAAGGTTTTTTTAGCGCAGTATAGAATTTGCTATTTAGGAACCAAATTTTAGTAAACGCTGTACATATGCTGCTTTCATTAATAAAGCTTTATACTTTAGTTGAACAATACGTCTCATTAAATTTTATCGTTTTTTTCCAAATTTCGATGCAATAGAATATAAACTATTCAACAATTGAAGAGCTCTCGTATCTTCCTCTTCATCGTTTAACCGAGGATGAATTAATTCCCTTAATGTATGATTTTCGGATATTTGTTCTTCAACTTTACTCGAATTGCGCTTTTTATTTCCATTCTCAATATCGCTAATGACATTTTGCTGGTGTGTACTAGCGGCAGCACCAAGTTCCTGAGTCACATTCGCTCCGCACTCGCTAATCAATAGTAATATCAATCGCTTAGTCAATGGGTTGGATTCAATTTCCTTCATGCGATTCAAGAATTCTTCTTCGGAAGTGTTAAGTTTTCTCAGGATTCGATTTAAACGATTGGACTGGTTATATTTTGTATGGTTCATGAAGTCTATTAAAATCCCATGCACCTAAATGGCAAGGGGTGATCACCAGTAGTGATAAAGTTGTTTTAAAGAAAGAAACCTTACCTGAGTGGAGTTCAAAGAAATTGGTGGAAGTTCCCTTAAATCATACGTGATTTCTGTATGAGGTGCTGTAGTTTCTAAAGAAACATCAGTACTCACTGCATCTTCTGACAGTTCTTGTGATAAATGTAAATTGGGTGGAGTTGTTTCAAATTCGTCATTTACAACAACAGGATTTACCACCTAAAGATACCATCATTAATCAATTCCTTGTTCATAAATATTGTAAAATACTCTTACCAAAGCTTTCTGCCATAATTTAGTAGCTTGAGGACTTGAAGTCCAATGATTATCATCCACATTCAAGTTATTGAATCTTGGCACAAATGATTGGGAATCAGCTGTGTTCAAATCAGGATTAAGAGAGTTTTTCACATCATCTTGGGTACCTTTGTTGGTCTCTGGTGCCAAAATGTAGCCCCATGTGGCCGTAGGAGCTGATGGCGTGCTCGGTTTGAGATCCGCATCAGAAAAGTTGAGGAGTTCATCTTCAGTGGTGCCTAAAAGGTTTTTAATCATTTTAACAGATAATTAACAAATTTTGTTTTTACCGGATTCAACGTTGTCATTTCCGTCTAATGGAGGCGGTTCGGTGGGTCTTAAGCTTTCTAATGTTTTTCTGAAATTATCCGGATCGTTTAGGTAACTGGATAGAGCAAGGGAAAAATTTCGTGCCAGTTCTCGAAGTTCGGGAAGTGAAGTTGTTGAAAGTAAATCGATTTCCTCAGTTGTGGCGGAATCTAGTTTTAAACAATAAATCATTTAATGTTTTTGGCATTCAAGATAACATACTGTACCTTTGTTTTCATCACGTTCACTACTAATAGTAGTGACTTCATCTCCTGTAGTTGTACCATTGCCAGTGCTTGTTTCCGATCCAGATTTAAACAAGCGATTGTACCTAAAAGAAAATGAGACATATTTTCAAAAATATTTCATCTTAAGCTAATAATAGTGAATAACACACCCGTGTACAGTCATAGATGTTAAAAGAGTGGTTAATTTATCTTTGCTTTCCGGTTCCAGTACCTCCTTTCCAGTATTATGTTGCAATTCATTTGCAAAATATTGTGCCAAGGAATGTAAAGTTTGAGGACTTACAGAAGGTGGAATAACTAATCCTTTAATAAGAGCAATAGTTACTGGAATTTCAATTTGCATCAGCTATTCAATTACCAGGTTCGTTACCATTATAATTGGCAATTTCTTGTAAAACACCAATCATATTATCCACGTTGTCAAATACATTTGATATAGGGGTAGTTTGAGTAGTTTCAAATGAAGTGGGTGTGGTGGTTTCGCTAATTCTGAATGGTCGTGCACTAGAAATATGATAACTGGGAAAAATAGTTGAATGTGATTCTTCATTATTAGTTGTGTAAGCTGAAAATCAAAAATTTAGGAATCTTTTATTATAAATATTATTTTCGTCAACCTTCGTTCGACGGTTGACTCTTGGCGAATGGCCTTGGCCGTTCAGTTTTTGATTTAGGATAAGATGGTTCCGTTGAAGTGCTCGACAGTGGGTCCACGTCTTGTACATGGAACACGGCTCCGACTTTTTGACGGGAATGAATGTTATTGATGGGTCTTCTCGAACTTCCTATGTTTTTCGAAAGCAGTATCTTAACTTTGTCCTGTCCTTTTTCAAAGCGAATTGGTATTTCGGGGCCAAGCACCTTTGGCGACTTTGCCGTGGTACTTGACACAGAATTTTTATTAGAGGATACTTTTGTAACAGTTGGTACGGTAGGACTGTAGGGTGTGTTTTTCGGAAATACCGAATACCTATAATTGCTGGAAGAATATGTACCGTAAACCGTAACTGGGGGTTTTTCAGTACTGTTTTGCTGTGAATATAGTAAAGGAATAGTTTTCTTTACAAAGGGAGGTTCATTCACAGGTTGTTTGTTATCATTATTTTGTCCTACATTTAAAGATCCTTCATCTGGTATGTTAATGTTCAATGGTAGTACTGTAGTATCAGGAATATTTGATATTACATTGGCATTAAGATTTGCATCAGTTTGACCGACATTAAATATTTCAGATGGTGTCTTATTAGTAACTTGAGTAGAACTGGATATAGGGGGAAGAGTTTTGTCGGTATTTCCAATATTAAATATCTCCTTGGTTTTCTTAGAATCCACAAATGGAGGTTCAATTGGTGGAGATTCTGTTGTGGAACTGTGTCGAATAACTCCGAAAATGATTGTAGGTTTTGAACTTGCAGTACTCGTAGGCAAATAGGTGTATTTAGATTGTGTCGTTGGTTGATTTGGATACACTGTAGTTCCTATTCTGCTCCCTACAAATGGTTTTCCATTGTTGATTGGTTGAGTCGTTACCAGATGTGGTGTGATTGAGGATATAGATGGTATTTTAGGTGCTTCTAAATGGAAAGGAATCTTTTTAATATCCGAATAAGTACTTCGATGATTCGGATAGGGACTACTCTTGGAAAAATCGTCAGAAATGCTATTCAATGAATTCTTTACGAAAGAAGACGATTCTTGAGGCACTTGACTTTCTTCCAAATTCGAACTTTGAATTACGTTTACTTTTATTTGTCCTGGAATATTATCTCGTTCAGACTGTTCAGATTTGTGTTTAGGAAACGGTGGTAAATCATATTTTTCTTCATGAGAAAACTTCGTTGGAGGAGAATACGTCGTTATTGGAATTTTATTTGAATTGGCACCAAACTTTACGTTTCCTCGAGGATTATTGACTGCAAGCAATTTTTGCTGGGGTCGTGCGTCAAAACTTTTATATCGTTCTTTAATTGTGGTGCCATATGCAGGTTTAGTAGTTTTTCTAGATGCCACTGTTGTAGTAGTGCCGACTGCAACTTTTGAAGTATCTCCATTATTATTCTTTAATGTGGAAGTTTCTATCGATTGACTTTTGGCATTATTGTTAAAACCGATCTGATAATTATTTGATGCCTTTAAATTAGTTTTAGAATTTTCAGTAGCTGGTGGAAAATCGTCACTGGTAGCGCCAAAAAGTACATGATATTCCTTAAAAGTGTTACTCTTTTGTTGATTGTTTTTTATTGGAAAGTTTGAAACCTCCTTTTCTCCGTTGTGCTCCACTTTTTTAGAATGTCTAGTGACGGATCGATCATAGTTTGTATTGAAATGATTACCAGTCTCATTATCAATATCTTTTTTAGTTTGTTTCGATCTGCTCTTTTGGGTTCTCGTAGAATTATCGTCGTTGTATCTGTGAGTGGAATAACTAGGCTGCTGCTGTGTTTGTTTTTGATTTTTTTGAGCATTCGCCAAGTGTCTGTTATTAGACTCTTCAATTTGCTGTTCAATATCATTATTTTGCGGTATTCCGTTTGTTTTTTGTCGGTTTATTGGGTAATCTTTGCCATTCTGACTGGCCCGTACAGAAGATCGTTCTTCCATTCGCATTATGGCTCCATGATTACCTGAAAGGTTTTCAAATTAAAACATGTACACATAATGTATTTAATAAATTACCACTGGATACCCTTCGGGCTGCCTTTCTTCGTGCCAAATCATTTTGAAGCCTTTCAGCACTTTCCTCGTACAAATTTGGTGAATTACTGCAATTTACTTTGTTCCACCACTCGCATATTAGTTCTGCTTGTTGAAAAATAGTGCCGTTTGGACAGAGAAACGAGATTTTCCTTCCTTCGTCGCATATATGAAAAACCTAAAGAATGGAAAATCAATACAAATTCAGGAATTCAAAAATCTTAAATAACAAAGAAAGAGTAAGCGTGTCCTATGTAAATAAGTGAAATAACAGTGATGTAAAGCAATGGAAATATTGATAAAAAGAAAAACAATATGGATTGTGAACAAAACAATATACGTATAGATGAAATGTGTTGCTAATGCGTAAATTTCATTCAGAAATGTTGCAAGAAAAGGAATGAAAGAAGAATGTGAAGTGTCACCTTTAAGAATTCTAACTATTTAATAATTTCTTTAAAGTACCTGACAATCAGTTTCCAAGTCTGCGTAATAACCGGAATCAATTCCTTTGCAACTAAAAGCCGTTCTAGGGATGTATGCATAAACGGGAAAATCTAAACCAGGTCTACCATCTACACCTTGAAAATATTGAAAAAAGTCCAATTGGGAATTGGCGTTGTTCGAAATGTTGTCCAAGTCATTGTCCCCTTCTAGACAGTAAACCAACTGAAATTTTGAACAAAATTAAAAAAAAATACTTTGCTGTTATTGATTATTACCATTGGACGGATACAGTATGCTGCATAAAATGTTATGGCAAGTCCTAGAAACAAAGAGAAATATTAAACATAAGGCGACAAAGAAAAAGAAAAGAAATAGAAATGATGATTGGTTTCCTTTTTCTTCACACGAGTCATCATCTACGAAGAAATAAATAATAAAAAATAGATAAAAATCTAAATGGCCTTTAACCATCAGTGCTTTATTTCACTTTAAATTTCAGAGTTACATAACGTAACATAAGACCGCGAAAATATTTCGGCAAAAACAATTGGATTTGTTTCATCAACTCGATTGCCAGTCAGAAACCTATTCTACTGGATTTCCGGTCATTACCGCCAACTAACAAGGGATAGATGGATTGCCTAAGACAAATTTACTGCTTTTATATTGCGAATGTAATGCATCGATTTTGATCGAGAACTTGAGACAGTACTGGAACATAATAATAATAATACAACGTAACGATATGTTAAAAATACAAATTTTTTCAGTAATCTTCCATGGGAAATATGGAGATTTTCTATGGGTTGTTAACCAAATATACTGGTTTGAAGAAAACTTAAAAAGTTTATTAAATGGAAAGGCAGACAAGGGAAGCGATATTAATAGAATTCTAGAATTTTGTGTAGTTGTTTCGCTAACTTTTAAAATTCACGAATTTAAGCTTGACTTTTTTAATCTTCTGTGTGGTATGAACAGTTTTTTTTTAATTCCGAACTGCATCTCTTTAATTCTTTAATTTTTTAATTTTTGCCATCTTTATATGAATTATCTGGAAAAATAAGAATCTTTTCTGTAATTTTGTCTCAATCACGCCAATACTGCAATTGCAATACTTGTTTTTACGCGTCATTGTTAAAAACTGCTGTTTAATGAAGACTCGTGTAGAATATAATGATAAAAGTTCCTAACTATGCATATTTGGTAGAGAATAATTGTTTTGCGAGGAGTGAAAGCGTACGTGGATAAATGATATCTTCTTGTTGTTTTCTTAAGCGTGGGAAAACTGTATCATTTTCGAGTGTACGAAGAGGCTTTTTGACACGTAAAAAGGTCGTTATAAACTAGAAATTAAAAGTAATATTTGGGTCGACGATTCTCTAAATAAAAAAATTCAATTATTTTCCTAAAATGCTAATTAGTTGTATCGACTAATTGCAATTATGTAGTTGAAGTTGTTGAAACGATAAAGAAATGCCATGTTTCTTGTCTCGTATTAGGCAAACGAACGAACTTGAAAACA
This sequence comes from Hypothenemus hampei, assembly GCA_013372445.1. Classification (NCBI taxonomy): domain Eukaryota; kingdom Metazoa; phylum Arthropoda; class Insecta; order Coleoptera; family Curculionidae; genus Hypothenemus; species Hypothenemus hampei. The sequence goes on from JABRWK010000057.1 coordinate 449,032, forward strand.
GAGTCAAGGTTTGTTAAACATTACATCTAATTAGCAGACAAATGCCGGTAAAAATCGGTCAATGGAAAAAATAGTATTAAAATTTAAATAAATCTCCTAATTGTTCCATTATGTCTTTAACTAGCACCAGATATTTACCATATTTGTAATTTGCATGACTAATTTATATAAGGAATATTCAGAGATGAGTTACCAGAATATCTATAGGTTACAGATAAATTAGATGAAACATATTACTGAGTTGCTGTAAAAACAAGATAAATTCAATTCGGCTCAAGTTTATAAAACGTCAGTTAAAGGTTTGCATTGAAATGAAAATTCACCTAACGCAAAACGCAAATCGTCGGATATTAAAATGCAAACGTGTTAGTATCCAAATTAAAGCAAAGTAATTCTCGTTTCAAATGTATTCTATTAAATCTTAAAAGTTAAAAACACCAAAAGCCTATAATTTCTTTTAAATTTATCTTGTTCTTACAGTGAGCCAACGATATACATATACAATCTGTCTTGAGGAAAATCACTCGAACTTGCCATACATAGTTATCTATGTCTGTTTGTCAACAGCATTATGAATTGAACATTTCATCTGTCTTTAGATGGCTATTTTGATGGTAGTTTTAACAAATTGCCATCGCTATCATTCGTCCTATAGACTCAACTCTACTATGACTCCTATTATTATTATTATTGATTCCTGACAACACCATATTAGTGTTATAGGATTTCGAGTATATTTCAAGGACATTCGAGTCTGTCAAACGTCTACAATTCTATTTCATTCAAGTCGAATTATAAATGTATCCAGAGATATACTGGGTGCTGTTTTAATTTCCATATCATTCTTTATATTTTATGAAATTTATCCCTTACTTTATGAAAAATGACTTTGAGTTAATACTGAAATCGCTCAAGTCGATCTAAAAATGTTTATGTTTATTGTATTTCTAAGGATGACAAAACGCCTAAGAGCTATCACTTGATTTCTGACAAACATACACGGCAGGAGTGCCCAGATGGTAATCTAATTTATTCTGTGAGAAAGTCAGCCATTACTGCAAAGGGTATTTGTTAAATAATCTCCTCAAATTTCAAACTTACTGTATCGCCGATGTGCCTTTTCACTTTTCCTGAAGTATGAAGGAATTCATGCTTAAATTGATTTTATATCACGATATATTGAGATACCGTTATTTGTGTTAGTCGTGAGTAAAAATATTGATTATCCAACGAAAATTACAATACGCGAATTCTTGCATAAAAATTTCCATTCCTAAACCTATTTGGCGATATAATTCATGGGATTCACACGACACTAATAAGATGGAACAAAAGAAATCAGTTACCACACCATTTCTTTTTTTTCCTTTTTATCAATAGTTCGATCTAGTTTCGTGCATATGATTTGAAGAAGAAACGAATCGACGCGAGATGTAGTGCAAGATTTGGTTTTTGCTCTTTGGGCATCGTAATTTTCATTTAAATTATTCCAAAATCTGCACAACCTTATTCATTATTTATTACATGACTTTTGTGTTGAATGCAAGATTTCGATGTTTCTTCAATTGCACAATGTTCTTAAAATTTTTCGTTTGAAATTTATGGTGTTAGTGGGCGGAGAAGGGTTGCCGCTATAGGATATTCAGCCTAAAACTAATAGAAGAAAGAGATCCCGCTAGCAAGCATCATTTATAACGATGACATCGAAAAATTTTTTTGGTGTCCATTTCATTGTGCACAAATTTCACCATAATAAATTGTTTTATTGTTCAAATCAATGGGCAATTTACTGCATTTTAATAAAATTACGACTTTGTCTCTTTTTTATACAAGATATACAATGGATCAAAAAAGTAAAAGGTATGTTCAACTTTAATCCAAAATTTTAGTGTTACATCTAATTGTGTTAACAATTCTGTAAAAACAGTGTGCTTATTTCACAAACTGATGAGCTTATTGATCTTAGTGGGCAAAGTTCGTCATTTGTTCAGTTTTTCCATAAATAAAAATTGTAAAAATTATGGTTTTGATTTGATCATACCTCGTATATATTTGTTTTAAGTATTTGGAAAGTTTTACAATTGGTGTTTCAATGTACAGGTTATTTTTGTGTTTTTCTTCTTAAAACAAGATTCAAGCTGTGTTTACTCGCGTCTCTAATCAGTTTCCAATTTATGTTTACAATGAAGGTTCCAGAAAAAATAAAATGGAAAAGTGAAAGTATATTGTGAACATTATCAAAAGCTTGGAAAATTAATCTTACAACGAAAATGCTCGTTTTGAAATAAAGTACAAAAATGAACAGAAATAAAGTAAAAAATTTATAAATTTTCTCTATCTACTTTGTATTTCAAGTTTTAAAGTATTTAAAAACAAAATACAATGAAAACTCCCATAAGCGGACATTCACGGTGCCACAAATATTGTCCGTCTATTGGAAGGTGTCTGCTTATTGGAGCTGTTCGTAAGGAGAATTTTTATTGTATGTTCTCTTAAATTCATCAAATTTTAAATATAACAAATACATGTACACATACTTTTTTTTAATTCCATTCCATAAAAGAATATTCAAATTACGGAAAGATGATGTAGTAGAAAGTCATTGTTCATGTAAATAACCCACTCGAATTGAGCGAAAATGACATTAACTTAAATTCGTACTTATTAATAAAACATTCTATTGTATTTGGTGTGGCATTTAGTTTTTGTTTTTCAGATACCATAACATGAATTATTTTTTACATTAAAACCACTTACCCAACTTTAGAATGTGGTACCTTTCCATTGTAAGCAATTTTTCTGAAACAAAAAACTTATTAAGAAACAGAATATTTAAATTTGTTTCGGAAGAACAAAAGTGCTTCAGAAGGTCAGTTATTAATGCACGAAAAAATTGTAAGTTTTAATTGAATCTCTCACTAAGAGTATGTCTAAAATGTACAGGGTGATTTACAACTTATCCGACAAATTTTAACCACATGTGCACTTTTACATAAGAAGTCGATTTGTTGAAAAAAAAAATGATAAAAGTCTAAAAGAAAAAAAATTAAAATTCTTAAAGTTCAACACCAGGAAGCCGGAACGTTTGAACTAGTCCATGTTTGCTTACAAGTTGATGGAGAACAACTTTGAACTTTTTTTGTAGAAATAAGTAAAATGTTATGCTACAAACTTTAAGAATTTTTTATTAATTTTCTGTTGGATTTTTATCATATTTTTTTTTTTCAACAAGTCGACTACTTATGTAAAAGTGCACATGTGGTTAAAATTTGTCGGATAAGTTGTGAATCACCCTGTAGAGAGAGATTCAAATAGATTATTTTTCTTTATGAATGTTTTCAAAACAATATTTTACATGAAAATTTAAATTTGATTGATTTAATTCAAATAGGATTCAAGCTAAATGGAATTGGAAATAATCAATAAAAGGGATTATCAGAGATTTATTATAGCTACTAGCATAGTAACATTAGTTCAATTTATAATAAAATTGGAATTGATAGACATATTACCGTGATGAACAACAGAACAATTTGTAGAACTGCTTCTGTACTACTTACAGAACTTCAGACATTCAACTAGAATTCTGTGTTAACAATTAGAAAACTATTTTTGGAATTCGGTTGGAGACTGTATCATTTCGTTTAGTGCTCTGATTTGAAATTATGAAATAACAAAAATACTGACTAAACGATAATAATGAACAGGACGTGAAATATAGCGGGTATATTAAATATTTCATATTTACATTCCATTGTTTTAAGCATTTTTTTGCCACTTTCAAACGTGAAAATGTGGCAATTATCTGGGGACCAAAATGACTGCTCTGGGAACTTCTTTGTTTTATTAAAAACGATGTTAATACTATGACGGCTTAACCCAGATCTTTTCTTATCTATGGACTTTGATCTTGTGCTGCCATTATTATTTCTGGGACAAAAATGTAAGAAAAACTTCAATTAAGAATTTTGTCACTCACATATTAGCAGAATAATTCAATTAGGCTATATTAGGATCTCTGAGAGATTTACGTTGCCCGTTGATATGAAACGACAATTGTAATGTATTTTTAATTACGAGTAAGTCCTTACTATTTTTTCAATTAATTTAAGTAAAATCCTTAATAGAATTCCAATTAAATTTAATTAAGAAATTCAACTGTCCTTTTTTCTTATTTGTCTCAATTGTTGAATGTCTGATCTTTGATTTGTTGAGTGACATGAAATTAGCATCTATTGATCCTTCTATTCCATCTCAGCCATTAGTATTTCTTGACTGGTAGGTACTCACTGAAGAAAGTAAAACCATCAGGCATTTATATAGTGGATTACAAATTTGTCTATTCATTAATCTCTATTCGCCAATTCCTTACCGAACATAAGTATATTTCATTCTTGTTAAAGTGTTGAATAAACAGTACCTCGATTTGTGTAACAAGAGAGAAACCATCATCTCCTGATTCGTTAATCTTAATATCGTGATAATTATTAAATCCACTGTCACGCCCCCTCAAACATCGAACTATTATTTTGATAATGTTTGGGGTCCATCAGGAAGTGAACGATTCTTCAATAAAGCTGGTCCATGGCATGGCAAAAATAAGAAAATGATTGATGGTGCGATGACCTTTGAACCATTACTTATTACGATTTAATAACTACATCATTTACTTACTGGTTTTCTTCTGTTATGCGATTACAATGTTGTTCAAGAATCGAATTTCTTTATTTTTATGGGCGAAATTAAGACGTAGTTTGCAATAAGGTAGAAACGAATTTTTTTCCTACATCAAAATCACGATTTTCTGGTATAAATCGTGTTTTACGCGTTGTTTTTATTGACAAAGCGACATCTTCAATTTATGTGCACTTAAAATCGAGTGTGAAGAAATTGAATGTAAAATTATATAAGTGGGACTAGGTGCATTTTAACTTTTATCGAGCAAAAGAGGTGGTAGAAATTTCTCAATGCAGGACGGAAACTTAATAATTTTTAATTAAAAATGTACGCTGCTACCATAATGCAATTTGAAAATGTTTAATGTCGTAGACATGCAGATTACGATGCTGGCTTGTTGTTTATTTAATTAAAGCTTCTTCTGAAGACTTGAAACTAGCTATTGCGGAATGCCTTACAGAAATACTTTATGTTCGTAATTAGGTTCCGTGTCCATGTTAAACATCTTCATTATTATATCGTGCTTGTGGTGAGTTTACAAAATTCTTCATGTAATTTTAGTTATTTTTTACCTTACAGCTGAAACTGATTAAGCCTAAAGGAAAGTTTGATTAATAGTCGATTATTAGGGATAATTAGAAAGCAAGGCGCTATTAGACTCGTAATAGATTGAACTTATTATCGAATAACTTTATTTTTCTTATTAATCATTTAAACTTGCATTATACAAGGTAAGTTGGTTTTAGTAACAGAAATTTAAAGGTCCATATAAAAAGGTATTTAACATTTCTTGTGGAAAAAAAAAAGAATTTCTTTTCGTATTTTTTTCGTTACTTGAATACATTAAACATAAATTACATAAAATCTGAAAAACTTGGAAGAGAGAGCTTCGAAACAGCATGTCTTGACACTATATGTGTCATAAGCTTTTTTGATCTCTGAACATACAAAGTTACTACCCTATGTTGTTTTAAAAAATACACCTCAACGCATTGGAATGCAAGCAACCAACGAACATTACATAGCGAATGTTGAAAACTTAAAATTTTATAAAACAAAATGTCAGTTAATCATTTATGATTAAAAAATGAAAAGTTACTCTTTTTTTTCTGGTAATAAATACAAAATAATATTTATATGATAAAAATTCAAATTTCAAATGATAAATTTGATTTTGACGTTTTATTTAATAAAATTTGAAGTTTCAAACATTCGCTGTGTGTAATGTTGGTTGTTTACGTGCCAATGCGTTGAAATGTGTTTTTTAAAATTGAACATAGAGTAATAACATTGTATGTTCAGAGATAAAAAAAAACGTCATTGCATATAAAAAAACTCTTAAGTTTTATTTAAAATTATTTCAAAGGGAATTGAAGTCTTAAAAATTGTTTGTGAATTTACGCACAAGCTCAACTAAGTACTTAATGAAACTACCATTATAGCTGTACAGCTTTGTTTTTCATGATCCACTGATAAAAAGCATAAACAAATTAAGATTGAAAAACTTTAAATTTTGGATTCTTCATTTTTTAGTTGGGAGAATAACAAAAAACCCATGCCAGATATCGACGTTAGTTCTGCATAAGAAGGTTTACAGTTACGAAGAAACAATAGAAATATGAACAGAATTTGTTGATATTGTTGCTAAATACGGAATTCGGAAAAAAATTGATAAAGAGGACCTGGAATTAGGTCATAATTCATTATTTTTGTGAAATTCTTAACCAGCGAATCACAACTAGCGAAAATACATATGATAATCATAATTGACATACGAAGAAATTATCGATCTTTCGTAACGATCTACGTAATCGCAGCACGCGAAGAGGAACAAATGCGCATCATAGTTTTTTCTCACGAACGGCTTTGTAACTGGGTCTCGGTGGTCAATTGTTTTTTAGCTACTTAATATGACGTTGTTGTTTNATTAGCATCTATTGATCCTTCTATTCCATCTCAGCCATTAGTATTTCTTGACTGGTAGGTACTCACTGAAGAAAGTAAAACCATCAGGCATTATATAGTGGATTACAAATTTGTCTATTCATTAATCTCTATTCGCCAATTCCTTACCGAACATAAGTATATTTCATTCTTGTTAAAGTGTTGAATAAACAGTACCTCGATTTGTGTAACAAGAGAGAAACCATCATCTCCTGATTCGTTAATCTTAATATCGTGATAATTATTAAATCCACTGTCACGCCCCCTCAAACATCGAACTATTATTTTGATAATGTTTGGGGTCCATCAGGAAGTGAACGATTCTTCAATAAAGCTGGTCCATGGCATGGCAAAAATAAGAAAATGATTGATGGTGCGATGACCTTTGAACCATTACTTATTACGATTTAATAACTACATCATTTACTTACTGGTTTTCTTCTGTTATGCGATTACAATGTTGTTCAAGAATCGAATTTCTTTATTTTTATGGGCGAAATTAAGACGTAGTTTGCAATAAGGTAGAAACGAATTTTTTTCCTACATCAAAATCACGATTTTCTGGTATAAATCGTGTTTTACGCGTTGTTTTTATTGACAAAGCGACATCTTCAATTTATGTGCACTTAAAATCGAGTGTGAAGAAATTGAATGTAAAATTATATAAGTGGGACTAGGTGCATTTTAACTTTTATCGAGCAAAAGAGGTGGTAGAAATTTCTCAATGCAGGACGGAAACTTAATAATTTTTAATTAAAAATGTACGCTGCTACCATAATGCAATTTGAAAATGTTTAATGTCGTAGACATGCAGATTACGATGCTGGCTTGTTGTTTATTTAATTAAAGCTTCTTCTGAAGACTTGAAACTAGCTATTGCGGAATGCCTTACAGAAATACTTTATGTTCGTAATTAGGTTCCGTGTCCATGTTAAACATCTTCATTATTATATCGTGCTTGTGGTGAGTTTACAAAATTCTTCATGTAATTTTAGTTATTTTTTACCTTACAGCTGAAACTGATTAAGCCTAAAGGAAAGTTTGATTAATAGTCGATTATTAGGGATAATTAGAAAGCAAGGCGCTATTAGACTCGTAATAGATTGAACTTATTATCGAATAACTTTATTTTTCTTATTAATCATTTAAACTTGCATTATACAAGGTAAGTTGGTTTTAGTAACAGAAATTTAAAGGTCCATATAAAAAGGTATTTAACATTTCTTGTGGAAAAAAAAAAGAATTTCTTTTCGTATTTTTTTCGTTACTTGAATACATTAAACATAAATTACATAAAATCTGAAAAACTTGGAAGAGAGAGCTTCGAAACAGCATGTCTTGACACTATATGTGTCATAAGCTTTTTTGATCTCTGAACATACAAAGTTACTACCCTATGTTGTTTTAAAAAATACACCTCAACGCATTGGAATGCAAGCAACCAACGAACATTACATAGCGAATGTTGAAAACTTAAAATTTTATAAAACAAAATGTCAGTTAATCATTTATGATTAAAAAATGAAAAGTTACTCTTTTTTTTCTGGTAATAAATACAAAATAATATTTATATGATAAAAATTCAAATTTCAAATGATAAATTTGATTTTGACGTTTTATTTAATAAAATTTGAAGTTTCAAACATTCGCTGTGTGTAATGTTGGTTGTTTACGTGCCAATGCGTTGAAATGTGTTTTTTAAAATTGAACATAGAGTAATAACATTGTATGTTCAGAGATAAAAAAAAACGTCATTGCATATAAAAAAACTCTTAAGTTTTATTTAAAATTATTTCAAAGGGAATTGAAGTCTTAAAAATTGTTTGTGAATTTACGCACAAGCTCAACTAAGTACTTAATGAAACTACCATTATAGCTGTACAGCTTTGTTTTTCATGATCCACTGATAAAAAGCATAAACAAATTAAGATTGAAAAACTTTAAATTTTGGATTCTTCATTTTTTAGTTGGGAGAATAACAAAAAACCCATGCCAGATATCGACGTTAGTTCTGCATAAGAAGGTTTACAGTTACGAAGAAACAATAGAAATATGAACAGAATTTGTTGATATTGTTGCTAAATACGGAATTCGGAAAAAAATTGATAAAGAGGACCTGGAATTAGGTCATAATTCATTATTTTTGTGAAATTCTTAACCAGCGAATCACAACTAGCGAAAATACATATGATAATCATAATTGACATACGAAGAAATTATCGATCTTTCGTAACGATCTACGTAATCGCAGCACGCGAAGAGGAACAAATGCGCATCATAGTTTTTTCTCACGAACGGCTTTGTAACTGGGTCTCGGTGGTCAATTGTTTTTTAGCTACTTAATATGACGTTGTTGTTTGTTGGCATTAGCCAAGTGTTACTATTGGAAAATTAAGGGTTTATATAACTTAAAAAAGAATAAGGGTGGAAGTGGAAGAAAAAATTTAAAAATACATTTTTTGATGTAAACAGCTGCCTTCTTTAGGTTTTTTACTCATACAAAATGTTTTTTATTATGAAATTCTCAGTTTCGTGGAATTCAGTAGAATCTAGAAACCTTACTATGTTATACCTACATACAAACATAAAATTTTACGTTATTGTCATTAAATCTGGTATTTCTAGGTTATAAGAAAACAGACATTGGATCAGCGGTAACGACGTAAAAGCGAATTTGATTGAGCAGAATTCACTGTTCCGTTAGATCCCTAAGAAACAGTAAACTTATTAGTTAAAAACAAAGATCTTACGGAAATTCAAAAAAAAATCATTTACATGCCCTCGATTCAATGATTTCCACATCATTGAAAATCTACTTGGTAGCATGAAATCTAATATTTATCTTACATTTCTGCTTTATTTCCATGACAGCAATCAAAGGGCAACTGTTCAGTTTGACCGTTGAGATATCAATAAATGATATCTATAATGGATTGATTTGTAATTATTACAAAATGCTCTCTCAAACAGCTATGAGAATTTTGACAGCAGAAAGCCCAGAGATGAATACACCCGTATCATGGATATTTTGATGGAAGTTTTTTTAAATTCTTATTTTCTAGTCTTTAACATTATTTCTACTCAAGAATGATCGTCTAACGAGTAGTTAGACGATCATTCTTATTAAGTAATTGATTATAAATAAATTAAATGTTTCGAATATAACTTTTGATATTTTTGTGGTCAATAGGAGAGTTTTGCAGCAACTGTTGCGGAACCAGCATCGGTATAAAGCCTAGAATAAATACGAATTGAATTACCTTTCTTGAAAATTGTATATTAATGCTTGAATCATCAAGTAAAAATATTTTTTCCAAAAAAGACTTAAGTATATTTGCAAATAATTAATTGTCATTTCTTACTAATAGGCCAAGGCATCTTTTTGCATGGAGCAACAATTACTTATTTGCTTATCTTATTTACTACACCTTGTATGACGACATTATTTATCTTTTTTTACAGGGGTGGTAGTAATATACCTTTTACATAAAGATTTTCTTTTTAAGAAGTTAATGATTTCATACAAAACAAGACATTTAAGTGGTAAAAATAGTTGTATTCTAAAGTTTAAGACGTCGTAGCACTCGTTGAAATCATCTGAATTCGAAATCTTCCGGTTGTTTGTTTTTATGTATGTACATCCTTAAATAAACAATTAATGGTGAATAACTAAAAAAATAGACGATGAGCTAGTTCTATGTGGTTACGAGTATAATCTGAACGTTGAAGGAACTAACGATAAGATAAAAATAAATGATTCCCGTTGTTTTCTGAAATTAGCATACAAAACCGCTTCCATATACATAAATGCAAATGTCAAAGTCGAATGATACGATTCGATTAAATCATCCCATTATCTCATCATTCCGTCCTTGCTTTACTCGTTAATCCAACTTCTGAGTCAATGCCAGTTCTATTCTTATGATCACCAATGAAATAAACAAGCTTAAACCAAAATTTGGTGTTTCCTTTTTGATAGCTACAAAAGAATATTGATATAGCTATATATAATTTTCAAAAAACATATTGGTCTGAAGTAAAACCGATAAAATAAAAAATAGTGTCCTCATTATGTATCTGTAGATGGAAGTGTTACGAGAAATTTATAAATGAATTTGCGAATATATACTGACAATTGTGAGTACCCTTCATAGTCGACATTTCTGCGGTTAAAAATTGAGTTCCTTTTTTCAGAAGAAGATTGAATTCCAAAATGATAAGAAATCTGGAAAACCCACCCATTTCCAGATTTTGCCAGTGACAACTAAACAAAATATTCACTGATTTGATATATACAAACTGTCAATTTAGTTAAAACGAAATGGCTAAGTCCTGAATATTTCACATAAACACTTCCATCCCATTCCTTATGTTGATTTGTGTATGATAAAGTGTACTAAGGAATAAATTTGCAATGTCTAGACGCACGTCAAAGTCGATAAAATATTGCGTTCAATTAGTACTAAAGTTGAAAGAAATTCCATTTTTTTCAACTGAGTTGTTACCGCAGATGTAACCTGGGTACTTTTCTGTGAGCGAGAATAAAAAATACAATAGACAAGGTAAAGACTCACACAATTTTATGAAATAGTAATTATTTTTATCGATTTCTTGAAAATTGAAGAAACCGTCATAGGAGAGTTTATTGACAAAACTGCATGTAAAAATCGTGGAAAAAACATGGAATGGTCTTTAAAAGAATTTTATTCCCACCCATCTACAACTCGTTAGCACACAAGTGGAGCATTGCCATTAATAAATCTAGTGCTTTAGGGTTCGAATTGGTGGAAATATCTTTTAATAACCTGATTTAATATTTCTTTCATAAACTGAAGAAAATTCAAAAACTTTCTTATAACAAGGACATGATTTGAACTGTGGAAAGTTGGTTTATACTTAGGTCAAGAGGATTTTTTTGTGATATTGTAAGCTGTCTGTAGAAAAATGTGGTGAATTAAGGAAAGACTTAGAATGAAGAAGAGAGAAAGAATAATAAAAAAAAATAATAGATTTGAAACTTTAATTTGTTTTACAATTTACCAAGAATATATCAATATCCCCTCGTATAAAATAATTTTCAAGTTTCGAAAAACTATCATGAATTGTACACTGTATTTTTTTTAAGGATGATTTTCATTGTGTGTTTCGTAAAATTTCTAATTGGTTTAATGAAGAAAACATGCGCGGCATAATGTAAATGTCAGGCAAATCAAAAAAATTTTTTAATAAGAAATTATTGTTAATAGAAAGGTCAATTATCGTTGTTTAGTCAGTTCGCGAGTGTTGCTTAAATTATTTCGTTTTGTACCATTTATTCGCTAGAAGACATTTATCTAGAATTGATGAGGCCTTTATTTATTTTAACTGTTGTTTCTTCACGTATGCACGCTTATACGTAATCACTCATTGATTTGCCCCTTTTTCTATGGCAATCGATGAGCGCTTATTATTAATCATCAAAAATGTTACCTTTCGAATTGAATCGGTTCAAAATTTATGACAGGTTTCATATATTGACGTTGAGAAATGGTAATGAAGTGGTTTTCAAATTAAAAATGTTAATTTTCGAACGGTTGCTTTCGTAATTCACTGTTGATGTCTTTTCTGTTTCGATTCGGATTTTTCGCAAATATTTGGGTTTATTTTTATTTTTCACCTGTTATGTTTCTGATAATGTTTTACATGAACCGTTCACAACTTTTAAAATATTTCTATTAAATTTAGATACTGCTTTGAACTAATTTTTTGGCAAAAAGTCTCACACCACATGATTACTTCACAATTCACAATTACAGTCGTTAAATTGTTTAATGTTAGTCTAATGGGACAAACGGGAAGATGCAAGGCCAGAGGTTTCATCCGTATACAATCTTGTTATTGCTATTACGTACATAGTATTACGCAAAACCAGAGCGACTTTAATGTGAGGCTGTGAACAAGTTCGCTGGTTAAATACACTGCTCGAAAATTGAACAATATTTTAAATTTTCTCAGCCGTTTTTAGTTGCGTGCTTTAACCTATCAATATTCACAATTCGGCAGACATCTGTACAGTACTTACATGCTATCTTGTTTCTCCTTATTTGTCCATAGTTATTACAAATTCAATTGCTAACGATTTTTTCAGATTCTACACTTTGCTACGACACTTTAACGTCATGTTCTCTTTGAGATGTTTTTAAACATTTTAATTTCCTTAACAATTGCAGATATTAAGTTGAAGTAAATTTTTAATTTTTGAGAAGTGTAGAATGAATATTTAATTTAATATCACGTATACCAAGTTGAAAAGATTACCCAATTGAAAATTTAACGTAAATAATAAATCACCAAATTAATTTTCTTTGACCGTAACATCGTTGATGGTTGAATATGATTCCCGTTAAAGACCAAGTTGAGCCGTCAAATTTGTTATTTTGGCAAAATGGTTTAGAGCTTCAGATAGCTGTGATTAATGGTTTATTTTCGATTTCTATTTATTTGACTAATCGATTATTGAGGTAATATTTTCAGTGCAATACCGCATGTGATAATTCAGTGAGAAATTCACGTTGAATTCACTGGCAGTAGTAAGTTTCATCTATTAATTGTAAGATAAGAGAAGTGTATCGCGTCACTATTTTGAATCTTCTCGGTGTACTAATAATGAATTGAGCTTTATGAAGATTTACGATGAGATTTGGTTAAAACTAGACCTAGAATGGAAACATGCAAAAACTAGAATAACCCTTAAAATTTTTGTAGTTAAGTATATCAGGTATTTAAATATAATAATAATTCTAAATGAAGGCAAAATGTCTTTCCTATATGCCTAATGATGTAAGAAAGTTGAACTACATAGGTATTTTAAAAAGTCGACTATTTAATTTACTGAAAATTTCTGAACGACAGTTTAAAAAACTCCTGAAAATTTGCTTGAAATTAAAAACAAAACTGATTGTGAGTACCAAATTGAAAATCATGAAGTGATTTTATTCTACGCTACCTTCATCACAGATAATAAAAACCAACAAAACAGCTTCAATAAGAAAAATTATGCTAACATATGTGAGATTTAAAATTCCAGTTACTTAGGGAACAAAAAACTCACATCATTACCATTATTACAATCATGAAACAATGATTACAATTATTGAAGACAAGATATTGAAGGAAATAATTAATTAATCCTTAATTTTTTTTCTCTAATGCAATGCTGCCTTTTTCACTTTGGAAACAAGCTTTTTAAGTTTATCAACATTAAATGTGTTACAACACTGTTCATGTATTCCGATTTAACCCCATTGAACTTTTATATCTTCTGCAGATTTTTATTTTAAAAGACGTTTTTTTCACTACTGTATCGATAAACCTTGACCAGATCTAATAGATTATAAATTGACATCTAGAAGTGCGGATGACCCAATGATGACTTTGCTGCAACCAAATTTGTAAACGTTTTTCTGAATTGTATTAACATTCTATATCATCTGGAGGCGTGATTGGTACCAACAGTAAAACTAACGATCAGGTAACGACCAAACTTGAATACATTCATTCTCGAAAACTAGGTGTTAAAATAAAATGTCAAGCGGTTCATCTAAACGAAAATGGTCTTCCGTTTTTGTACATTCATCGCATTACTTTCACGTATAAATCTAAACGAGGACCGCGTGTAGGATGTCGCTTTGCAAAAACAATTTATAAACTGTTCTTGACCTTATACGTTTAAAGAAAGAAAGAAAAATCAAAACCAACTACCGTTGTATCACGAACTTGAAAATCATTTCGCGATTTGAATATTGATTATTCCTTATTGTCAATGACTTTCACTGATTTGTGACTCGATTTGATCTTTATTATGCCTTATTTGTCCTGGATTATGATTATTTGTTTGACAATTTCGCGGGGTCAAGGAAGAAATGTGTTTTACAGAAATTATTTCGTCACAAAACCTTTATTTTATTAATCAAGAGAGAATGTTTATCAATACCTTCAGTAAAGCCAATATTTATTTTTCTTATTTAAATGGTTTACATGAGAAAGCGCTTTCTAAGAAGTGTGGAATGGGATTTACTTTTAAGAAAAGAAGAAAAAATCTTAAATCAACTCAGCAATAAGAAATTGAGTCTTCGTATTAATTTAAATACATAAGCTAGTTAGATAATAACAAACATCTGTGTATATGTAAGCTCATTCAGATCATATCAAACGTGACATTTGTTAGCCAGGAACCCATTTTTGAATAGTGATCCGCATAAAAACTATATTTGCATCAATAATGTCTATAAATACAATGTCAAAATTGTTTATTCGCAATTACCGGCCTGTTTATCTGAATCTACAATCAGTTCATACGTGTACGGGAACAGAAGATTATCACGTTTTCTGGTTTAAAAGTTTAAAGGCTAAAGGGCACCTAATTCTGTCTTAATTTAATTTTTTTACGAAGTACCTACAATGCATTTAGTTTCAACTGATGTATCAACGAAGCTTTACACTTTTATCGCTAAACAGGATTCGATATAGTTTCCATTATTGTTTGCTACGCAAAAATGGAGGTGGAATTTATATGGCCGTTGTTGAAGTATTGAATACTCCGATAGATGAATGTAGAGAGATCAGGTATTCAGTGTAGCATGAGAAGAACACGTTGGTTTTTCCAGATTAACTTTTGCCTTAAGAGTACTGAAATTAATGAGATTTTGAATGGTACTATGATGTGCATTGATGACGTCAATTTGAGTAAACAGACAAGTCAAGTGAAGTACTTTGAATTTACTGATTGCCACTCAAGGATCATTCTTTGTGTTATAGTGGGTTTTCTTAATTGTTGTATATATTATATTAACAATACGTAGCTTGCAGCATGATCCGTTTCATCGATTAAATTGAAACTTCACGTAATGTTACATGTATACTTACGTTTAGTCGTTACCGTCGATTTATATAATACAATAAAATGACGGTTATTAGGTACATATTTCAAAATATTACCCAAAGGGGTCAATAAAAGTCCAATTAATAGAAAGAAAATCACTGCAATTTGCAAATAATTAACAAAGGTCGTTTGCTTATTTTAAAAAATGCGATTTAATGCCGATTTAGTATCGTGAAGTGAACAGAGAGAAATTCCACTTGAAAATCCTTTAAAACAAATGAGATGAAAATAAAACTGACTAAAATTGGAGATGTTACGTGTTTAAGAGAAATTCGTAGCAGTTAATTGTTCGTTCTCACCCAACATAATAAAAGCTTTGTTTGTAAAATTTTATTTTTACATTTGCTACCCACTGTTCCCCATGTGGAGCTACAAGGTGTCTAAGCTATTTAGGTTAATTACGATAATTAATTATAGTGCCAAAAAACCTANATACGTCATTAAAGAAATTTTACTCTCGTTAGGTACATTGTTTTGTGGGTAGTAAAAACCTTGTTATTATCGGTGGTACATCGATTGTCGATACCAATACAATAAAGTCATTACATTTAAAACTAAACCGTATTGATTTAATCTTAAAGGAGTGGTCTATTATGTCAAATTTTCATTACATTATGTCGACATATAATTTCAAGCTGTTCTCCTAGACATTTTATAAGTTCATCTTTGATTTGTGTATTCGATTAAAGGTAATATCATTTAAATGAAATGACAACAAAACATGACATCTTACGTTGCGTACTTATGTATGTACTAATTGTAAAGCCGTCACTATCGATTCATTGTAATAAATTAACAATTGGGATTAACTTGAATAGCTATGTGATTATCACAGTTGATGTTAGATGGGAATAGTTTTTCTAAAGGTCATTAACCAAGAATATAAAAAAGAATGCCATATATGTCTTTCAAAATTTAGCTAATTTTCACTTGTAAATGTAAAATTAATGTCTTTTACAATATCAAATAAATTAGTTATTCCTGATAATAGTATATATTGTAAACTACCTCTTAGAAGAGTTTTTCTAATAATCATTTCACTATAATTGCAATTTTATAACATAACAATTTTAGATAACAATAAATAGCTCAAATGCCACAAAAAGCCTATCTTTTTTTCGTTTCCAGACAACTAATAATAAGGACCAATATCTATGGTGGTAGTTGACTCTGAAATAATAGAGGTGAGTATTATTAGTTAGTGATTATTTCTGGCAGAATAAATGGCACATTGTCTATTAACAAATTTGATGCATACACGGGAACCTTTACAAGGCTAAGTTTCTAATCAAGGTTGCATCCTCAAAATTGAAAATCTAAAATCGACAGCCCTTGAAACTAGAAGGAATTCCATACTCTTTGAGACGAATGACATGTTTGAGATCAAGGATTTATTCATTTATTAAATTTGAATTAATAAGAAGGCTCCTTAACTTAGATTCTTCTGAACAATCTCTCTCTAATTGACAATCTGATTTATATAAAAAAAGATATGAATTCTTAGGAACCAGGAAATCATAAACAATATGGTCGTGTTTTACGCAAAATTTAGTGAAAGTGTCGTCAGGATGTGGATTCTAAGAAGAATAATAGCCATCTTCAAGAGTGAATTTAACGACACATTCGTGTATTCGAATATGAACGGATTTCGCGTTTCAAATAGAAATTGGTCAACATGATAATAATTAAATCTATTTTGCATAGCTCCATTCCAAAAAGCTTAATTGTTTAAATAATTCAAGCACGTTTCCTGAAAAAGTAATTACAGTAGCATCACATTTGTAAGACCATCAGTTTAATATGCAGAAAAAAAATAGTTTTGTCGGTCCAGTGGCCTTGTTAGTACAACCAACAGTTCCAATTAATAACAATAATTAGAAATTCATCCTTCCTTAAAATTACTTAACAATTTCGAGTGTTGCTTTAGAATTTCAACACTTAAAAATATTGATTTTTTTTTTCATTTTGGATCTTTGTAATTCTTTTAGACGACCATTATTTATACATTTTCTTCAATACACTATTAAGAAATAGATTCTAAAAATGTTTGAACACTCTTAACTCGTTAAAACCAACTGAAACAAGAGGTTTTTTTTTTAATTAATTGCTTCAGACAATAATTATTAGAATACATCTGATTCCATCCATCATAACTGTTAAAATCCAATAAATCAGTCGCAACTATAATAATAGTTTATATGGCACAATTCATTAAGACATTCTGCAAAACCTGTATTGAATAGTCTGTTTAATGGCAAGACCTTCAGCGGAAGAAAAGCCTTGCAAATTTTTATTTAATTTGAATTTTACGAGTTTACGAATTTGACAGTTGATCTACATTCTATAGCTGGTTTTGTACCCAGTTTAGTTATCATTCAGAGGTCTCCGCCTAAATAAGATGGATATGCTTCATATTTGGTGAACATGCTGACCAATTTCTTCTTATCATCTCGTATTCAATCAAATCGTTATTATTTATAATCTGAACTTGTGTTAAGCCTAATTCACATGGCCTGTACAACAAACACAAGAAAAACTTTTAAAACAATATTACGAAAGATTTTCGACTTTTCCTGTACATAATTCATGTAAAACAATGAACATCTTTGACGAATTTCCATCATAAATACGTGTTCATTGTTCAATAAGACGTTAATAATGGTTATACAAGGGATTCTACTTGAAAAGTCCAATATAATTTATTGAATCGTGAGCGGTCCGTAATTGCTTTAATCTCGTAATTCAATCAAATATAAATGTTTAAATGTCACCGAGTATTGTTAACAATGCTCTAAGAGTACATAAAAATTTCGATTTCAATGCAACAATAAACGAAACATCATCATTCTGAATTTGAGGTGAGGGAATTATTAAAAGTTTGATTCGCTTTTTCAATTTGGGTATGGTAATTCAAAGCAAAATAAATTTTCACTGTTGCGGCTCTAGGTAGGTATGTCATAAAGTTTTGACTGACTACAATAATTAAAATCTTTACGATGTTTCTGCATTTAATTTACGAGAGAAAATTACTCAAGTTGTTCACACAAATTTCTTAATTCAGTTTTGTATATTGACACGCAACAGTAAAATTTGAATAAATGTTAATGTGAGCTGTATTATTGTGCAAAATATACATAACCTTGACAAAATAATTTCAGACTTTACTTAAATTGATTGATGACAAATTGATATTTTTTAAAGAAATATGCACGGTGTATTTTGCTACTGTGGCTTACCCGAGTGATTTTGCCTTACTTTACTCTATTCAACCTTGGGATTCCTTGAAAAGGACAATATTTGCAAGAGCATAAGAATAATACCAATTTCCATCACTTCCAGGGAAGGGAACCCAGAGGTTAAAGAACTATTAATGGACAAAACATCTAGACCTGAAAAGATTAGGGTACGTTTTAATAGAGCATAAAGAAGGAGCATTAAAAAAAAGATAGATGTTGAAACAGCTGATAGAGCCCAATACATACATTTTCAAGAGAATTCAGCTTGTGAGATTGACGAAGCAAAGAAACGGATGGTCAAATATCCTAAGCCGATACACAACATCCCCAATTTAATGAGATATTAGTAAAATTACCGCCTTAGAATAGGGTTTTAATGCTGGTAATCAAAAGTCTACTAAATAATCTACAGACACATTTTCCACGAGCAGCAGAATGAAAACTATGTATGTCAAACGAGGAGCTGTCAGAACGTAAACTGGGAAATCAGGGAGATTGAAAATAAATGACTGCACACTACACCAAGTTTCAACTATTAAACATACCGCCCTTCGCTTAAAAGCAAGAGAAACAAACTACAAAATACATATATTTATATACAAATCGTAGTTATGTGTTTCTAGATAAAAGAAAAATTATTTTTGTCTGGAATCCAAAAGAAACACGAATGAATAAATCGGGAAAATTTCTTTTTGTCATAATAAATTCATTTAATACGAAAGTCGGTGATTATTTAATCATAAAAAGTTAACCAAATATTCAAAATAAATAAAAACATGACGTTTTTAAGATGAATTTATGCAGGTTTGGACCTTTCAAGCCCCTACCTACGATTTGTGGAAACCAAAGGGAAAGAGGTTAAGATGTGTGCCACTCTCAAATATACATATTATATAACTCCAACATTTACCATTGAGGTGAAAAAGTTCGAAGTCAAAAAGATTTAGAGAACACAGCTGTAGGAGAATTTCTGAAGCTGATTCGAAACTTCAGATCTGTGTTGAACGATAATTTAAAAATAACAGGATAAAACACAGTAGAAAAATGAATTTAATTCAAAATTATCGTTTAATTTGAATGAATTTATTATTCAATTAAGAACGTTCAACATTGATTTTTCTAGCAATAATTTGCAGGAAATTTCTTACAATAAATGACGTATAATTCATTACAATTATCAAGCATAGACATAAATTTATGGGATTAATTCTGGTAATTTCTACTTTTACGCATAAAAAATTGAATTAATTATTATGCACTCCAGATTCCTTTGAATTATGCGGCAGCTTAATAAGTGTTTTGTAACGTGCTTAAAGAAATTCTTCCGCTTTAGTTTGCCTTATAATTTAGGTTAATTTATTAATTTGAATCAGGTTAACAAGAATAATACATTTTTTAGTAGTACAAAGAGAAAAAAAAAACAGAAACGTAAAAAGCAGTAAAATTTAATGAGAAAAAAAAGCACATATGCAACACACCGACATTTCTTTATACGTTGAAAAGGAATAGGAACGAGAGGGCAACCGAGTAATTAAAATTAATGACTGAGAATTATTTTTTTCGATCCAATTTGGTATATAACAATCGATAGAAACCTACCAATTATCGATTAGAGTAAGAGAAGAACCCAAGTGTGAATTCGAAAAATTTTGAAACGGTCTTGTGAGCGTACAACCGAACCTAAAATCACGAACAACACGTATCAACAATTAGCGGTGACGCAAGTAACGTTGATCAGAAGACGTTTTGATGATCAGGTAATGACCCTAAAGGATCATTAGAACCGAGCGGATTCTTGAAAATTCTCGAAATTCAGGTTAATTCGGAGGAATTAAATGAGAACGATTGGGGCAGAAGTCGGTACTTTAATTATTGCATCGATGCAACCAGAAGGTTATGGGATTTCTTCAATTATCGTTCAGTGTAAGATTAGTTTGTTTATTTTGTAATTTTGTTAATGATTACTTTTGCCGATCGCAGAGAAGGGCAATAGGACAAGGATATATATAGTTTTTTTCAATAAAAAATTAAAAATTTGGTTCCACAATTAGGGAAAACCTTAATTAGAATTGAAAATTGGTTCATTGGGCAATTTGATAATCTACTACAAATCATGAACATAGACGAGACGAAGTTATCGTTAATTCAAGCGTTAAGTTGAATAGTTAATTAGTTATTATTACCAGGAGTGCGCAATAAATCTATACCCGTGTTTAATCAAAATATTTAACAACGTTTTCTTAACGGCGCTATTGAAAATTTCAGAAATTGAGTTATGCTGTAGTTTTGTTTTCATGACTTTTAACTTAAGGGGTTTCCCTATTCTAATAATTCTGTCAAACTTTAAAGAAGCACATAGATAACAAAGCAATTCATATTATAATTGATTCATTTTCAAGGATACTGCGGAGGAATGAGCGAGCCTCTACATTACTGTGACGAAAAGCATATTTTTAAAGAAATGATAGTTGCTGAAAATGCATGATTCTTATAAACAACACTTCACTTTCGTTTAGTCATAGTTAATTTCTTCATATGTTTTTCCATACAGGCAATTCAAACAAAAAATAATCAAATCTGTGGTTTCTGTTCCATACTTATTAGTGGGAACAAATACAATTTGTCTAACTGAAAGCATTAATAAAACAAATCTACTGGATATCTATTTGAAATCTTGACTAGTCTAGTTTAGAAGATGTTGTTAAGTCATGATACTGAGATTTTAGAGCCAGTGACGCAAATCGTTACTAAATACGGGCACTTATCGAGAATTGAAAATCAATATTTTTAGAAAATTCTGTTTACAAGATTGAGAATTGAAGCATGGTATTCACAAAGGGTCTAAGTGCCAAATTTTTATTTTTCACAAATTGACGAAAACGCTTTATGAGAAGAAAGTAAAGTATAAATGACAACTTAATGAATATTTAATATTTTATTATATGTTCAAAGTAAAAACAACTAATTAAAGCGAAATATCTTTTGAAAACATGCCAATTTTTTTTTGTATAAAAATGAATATTTGAAAATATAGGTGTTACATCCATAAAATTTTCAGACAGCGTCATCTATTAATGAAAAAAATTAATATTTCTATTAGGAATTTGGCCATAGAACCTTTTTTAAAACATGAAGCATAGTCCTTAGATTCTGTTTAAGGAAAAAAACAATTTTGTTAAAAATGATACTTAGACCCTTTGGGAATACCATGCTCCAATTGTCGGTTATGGATTTTCATGAAATTTTGTATGTGTAGATGGTCATACACAAATTATACACCCTAAATAATAGGACATACTTCTTAAAAAAAGGGAGAAAAATGCATTTTAAATTTTAAAAATAAAGGGTGCTCAAAAAGGAATGTGTTTGGAGTTGGCTGCGATATGGAAAAGATATGGTTTACATTAATTCAATATACAATAGTATAGAAAGGCTATTTGTGTGTTTACATTTTAAGTAACAGATATCATAACCTATATTTTATAATTAATAATAACTTATTAATACTGGAAGATGATTACCTTGTCTGTTTATTTTTTCCTAAACTCTTCAAGGCAGTGCTCCAAAGAGTAAACTCAAATACCATCAACCTTTTGATTGTTGCGCAAATAAATCTCGATAATAAAGGGTTTTTTGTTCTGAAGTGAATTCCATGGTAAACAAGATGAAAATTCGTTGTATACAAAATGGAAATAATTTGCAAATAAACAAAAACAGTTAACATTTAAATACAAAATATAACTTCAAAAAACGGACAAACGGCAGCTGGGTTTTGCGCTTGTCAACGGAGCCGCGTTTGTTTCAATTTATACATGACATACGTTTTTAAAGTTATAGCCAACTCCAAGCACATTCCCTTTTGAACACCCTTTCGTTTATACACAGTGTGGACGTTTTGGTTGGAATAATTTATATAAGAAAGACACTGTACATCTGCGGCCAAAATCTCCGGACACCTCGATATTTATTTTTAACTGCGGTTTCTCTAATGATAAATTCATGTCTACAGGGTGATTAAAACACAATTTTCAAGAACCAACTTCATTTTTTCAAATTGATACACGTATTATTTAATTTTCCAATTCTGCTTTAAATCCTAAGTATGTTTCTTGTCCTAATTTACAGATGAATGTATCAATAATCTTTCAGAGATATTATATACAGGGTGACAATTTGAAAACGAAGAGCATTTAATATTTTTTTAACTGATGACAGTATGAAAATTTCGCGAAACACGTCAATTTATATATCAAGGGGGACAACTTTTGAGCTTATGTCCAATCCCCTATCTTCAACCCCTTGAGCAGGGGGTGACTCACCCCCAAAATCTTAAATGGAATGGGGGGTCGAGTGATGCCTCATTTTAAAGGATATGCTATGGCCTTTTCACCTGCAAAGTTTCAGCTCATTCTGTTCAACCATTCCAAAATGGCAGCCATTTGAATTTTGCAAATTTTACTATGAAAAGTAATGTAAACCGGAGTTTAGATATGGAAGAGGATATTTTTTTATCAAAAAGTAAGTACCATTGCTCACATTTTGACAACTAAAACTATTTCTAATGTATGAAATATGCTGAATTCAAATTATTTTTATTTGGGCTGCGTCTTTAAGCCATCATAACCATTAATTAAAAATATTGAGTGTAAATTGTAATATTGTTTCCTTCTCTTTCGCTTATTTACATTTTGCCTTCAAAACACAAAATATTTAGAATTATTGGAAGTACTCGAACTTCGTTTTTTGCATTTTGTTTACTTTTAATGTTATTTAGAAATGACATAAAAAAGGCATTCCTATTTTCAGATGCATAGTGTTAATT
>JABRWK010000057.1:482431-495325 GCA_013372445.1 Hypothenemus hampei
AATTGTCAAAAATAAACGTTCCAATTATAAGTTATGTGGCTTCCAATTATTTACAATGAAGAAACTACCGATTACATCGAGTCAATATGGAACCAACAGATATGTTTGTTAGGAAATTATCACATAAACAAGTACCTTAAGAATTACGCTCAGATTGTTTAGAAAATATAATCGTAGAAAAATAATTTTCACCGAATTGTACTAATCGTCTTATAGTAAGTATACAAAATATTTTCCTGCGAATTTTTTTTCAAAACAAACTGCACACTGAACACAGAGGTTTTATAAGTCATTAACTATTTAAAATTTAAACAAAATCAATAGTAAAATGACATTAAAACTTAATATTAATTAAATAATTATACTTGTATTGCTATAACAAAAGTTTTCAAACAGTCTTACGCTGTTTTCTTTTTGAATTTGTATAATTTTCATTGAAAATGGCAAGATTTATGTTATAGATCTAAATTCAATAGAAGCAGGTGGTTTCCATTGAGTTACAGGGTGGACGATAATCAGCAGGTTAGGAGTTTTCTTACAAAATTAAAGGCAAACACGACAATTTGAGATAAGCTATAGATTTTAAGGAACAAACATTGACGCTAACGAAAGCGAAATCAACGGAAATTAAAAATGGCTTGTATTCTAGCCAACCAGGTTTTCTGGTTTAATATTTGTTGATTTTAATAATTTGAAGAATATCACCCATAACAAGCATCCTAGTAGGTAGTGTGTAACTTATAGTAAATATTACTTACTTGAATTTTGTATGGCTTGCTATGGAAAAATACAAACATCATAAAGACTCAGAACTTGTGTTAGCGAATTCTCTAAAGTCGAGTACTACATTGGATTCGTTTTTTTCTTCATAGTTGCGCAGAAAACTCATCCTCATCAGAGCTCATTGAATTTAGTGAACGTCCACCCTAGACTAGTCAAAAAATAGGCATTCGGAACAGTATTTATATAGATATATGCACCACTAAATTGTAACAAATTTTCAAATGAATACTTTAAGTTAAAGAAAATGGCACGTAATTTATACAACACTAAAATGTCATGCTAACTTTCAATTCTTCTAGATCTAAGTTTTGTTAATTGATCTTTGGAATTTGCGTTTTCAATTTACATTTTATTCTAAACAAGTGTTTTCTTTATCATTTAAATTCATGTTAATTATCTAAATTTGGCATCAACACAGGGAAATAACGTCTCATTGAGAAGACTTGCGAACAAAAAAGGGCTGAAGCCGCTAAAATGCATTAACAGGAAAAACTAAATCGGAAAATTGTTAATTTCAAGGTGCCTTTCTACTAAATTTCAATGTTGGCTTTACGATTGTCTTTGGTAATAAAATTGAATGAAGACTTTGAATTTTTGGTTTTAGTTGAAGATTTCAACTCGTTTTAATGCTATTTTTTCTTTAAATTCTCTTTGATGATTGTTAAAGGTCCTGTTTGAATCAAGGGAAATTAACTTTGTAACCAAATATTTCAATAATTCGGAACAGTAGTTCCTACTTAAAGACGCATACGTGTTTCAATACGTCACAAAATTGTAAGAAAATGTTTATAGCATTCGAGAGATAAGTTTTTGCCCTATTTTTTAATTTCTCTAGTTTTAACAATAAATTTTATTTCAATTGGCTCTTTGAGATTTTAAAGCCACAAAGTTGCTCGTAGATTCTTAGTTGGATTTATTTTTAGAATGAATGAATTCTACCTTTATTTTGAATCACAAGTGAAGAGTAGATTTCTCCAAATTCACCGTTTCTTGATGTTATTGTTAGAGACAGTAGTCAGTTGGAATTTCTCGTCAATTTTATATGCCGAGATTCCAGAAATCTACATATAAAAAATTTGACACAAAAATCCTTTCAAATTATTAAACTTAGAATCCAAGAACTTTAAAAATGTTAATTCAAGAATTAAAAGTAGCCTTTAAAACAAAAATTTCCCTCTAAAATGCTCAGGCATGATTAGAGGCAATATATTAATAGGAAATACGTATGCGTTTCCAAATTCAATTAAGATCGGTATCATTGCGAAGGGCGAACCTTATACGAGGTCACCGTCATATTCACTGTTAAAAATACTGAAGAGACCCATAGTAGTCTAGATTCTCGTGTTGTCAGTACACCCAGGAGACCGGTATCCATTGCGGAGTGGTTTGAACCTTTTCAATAGCGTTCTCCAAGGCACTGATAGTTTCTTCAATGTCATTATTAACGATAATCAGATCGAAATAATGGCCGTAAGCTTGTCTCAACATTTCCGATTCTTTTGCCAATCGTTCCAGGCTACCATCGAACTGGAAAACAAATTAGTCTTTGAGTTTTACTATTTGAAAAGTATTGTTTTCTATTTACATCGGCGATATTCTGCAATTGTGGGGCCGCAATGAAAACTACAAAGGGCGCAAATTCGGCGGTTCGAAGGACTTTTATCGCCTGAGGCTCCACATCTAGTATTGCCATTTTTCCTTCTTGATGAATCTTTCTAATTGTGTCCAACTAAAAATAAATGAATGACGCCTTTTTAAATTTCTGGATTGTCTTAGTACAATAATATGTTATTTTTTTTATGTTTGTACGAAATCGTGTAAAACGTTTTGAAGAAATCAAGAGAGCTTATGACGAAGGCGCTATTTCTGTCAAGGTTACAAGAACGCTTAGGTATAATGAACTATTTTATCCTTTGTCTCCCTAAAAGAAGGAATAAAGTATGTATTCCAATAGATCCTTAATTAAGTGTCTTTCAAATAGTCTTCCATGTCCCACTAAACAAACTAATAGCACCTTATATCGATGAAAACATTTGCTTAGTCTGAGGTACCTATGTTTCTTTTTTTCAACGACTTCGCATATCTTGGAAGCTACAGATTTGTGCAATAGTTTATTGCGTATAACCGCTTAGAAATTAATATATCCATAATCTTTTGTATTAAAAAAATGAATGACTGTATAAAAGTTATTACCTTGGTTCCGTACATGGCATCCTCGTGGGTCCCATATTCCAGATATTCATTTGCCGCTATATCCGTCATCATTTCATCGTGAGTAACAAAGAAGTAACTCCGACCATTTTCTTCATCCGCCCTTGGTTGTCTCGTTGTATCTGAAAAATTTTAATTATTAGAAACTTGAAGTTCAAATACTTTATTCATATTCATATATTCATATCATAAATTTATATATTTACGTGGTACTGGATAAGCGTATTGATCAGGGTGTTTTGCTATTAACGTGTTTTTTATATGTCTCCTGCCAACTCCGTGAGCGCCCAGCACTACGAGAGTTCTCCTTTTAAATGCTGGATCAGTCACTGTAAATGAACATTCCATCATTAAATTAGTGTTAAAGCTTAAGAAGAGACAAATGAAGTCTTACTAGGTAGCTTAACAACTTCTTCGTAGGTTACTAAATCTAATTGGTCGAAAACGGCGTTGTGCTTAGCCAGATATTTATCCTTATACTGTTTCTTCTTTCTTCCAAATATTGAGCAATTGACTGAAAGAAATTGAAACAAACAATTAGTGGTAAACAAAGAAAATTGCAACATTATTCTAAAAGTAGTTTGGGAATTTGTTAGCCATGCAAGTTAATTCATGTTTTATTTTTCCCAGCATATCATTTAATGTGGTCTATTATATAGAGAAACTAAAGCTCCAGCTACATGCATATTCTTCTATATTAGTGCAAATTGCTATATAGGAAAAGAGGTATGATTTATAAAATTCCAGACGCATTGTCTGTTTCTATTGTAAGTGTTTCCTTTTTTAAGCATCTGTTAAAAAACAGCTCATTTATAACATGGCAACTGAGCCGTACAAAGGAAAAGAGTGCGGAAATGTTGTTTTTCCCTTTAAACATAGGGGTTTCAAGAAAAATTCGAAAAATTCGAAAAATTCTAAAACTAAAACCCGATTTTCT
The DNA here is from genome assembly GCA_013372445.1 of Hypothenemus hampei. Lineage (NCBI taxonomy): Eukaryota > Metazoa > Arthropoda > Insecta > Coleoptera > Curculionidae > Hypothenemus > Hypothenemus hampei. The sequence continues at coordinate 486,363 of JABRWK010000057.1, forward strand.
TCGGGAAAGTTAATTTTTTTATTGTGCACTTAACTTCACACAAATACTTAATCAAGATAAAAATGAATAATTCCTTGTTTTTGGTTTAACTGTCATTAAAAGATGGTGCTAAAGTTAAGCACCATCTTTTAATTATAGCACGGACATAAGTCGCAAATCTCTAAATTTTTTAAGGATTGCGGTCATTATTAAGAATAACTACGTATTATCTATGTACTAATTGTAAGATCAGCCAGTACCTGTTGAACCATCACAACCGTTAGCGTGTGATGTACATCCTTTTTCGTAGTCTAATTAATACAACAAAATACAAGTCACAACAAATAAGTTATACTACATAATGTACAAATTGCATGTTTTAGGTTCAAGAAAACCAAAAACCCAAAATATACAAAAAAAAACATTGACCATGTAATAGAGTAAACTGGACAGTCATTTAAGATGAGATAACTTTTATAAACATTCATGCTTGGATGGCTCTTTTTTCTGTTTCAAACACACGTAACTATTAGTACATTAATTAGTAAGTACATTAAGAAATGAGAGAAAAGATTCACAGCTATGTGTACAAAGAGGAATTACATGAATTGAAACATGCGAAACACAGTTTGCTCATTAATAATAGTGTACACATTACAATTAGAAAGAAAAGAAAGATTCCATGTGCAAAAAAAGAGAAAAGAAAAAAAATATATTCAAAATATTTGCATTGAAATTCCAGTTGATATTCCAATACACGAATTTATTTATATGATTTGCTGTGAAATAAAACATTTTTGAACTGTAATTTAGACAGAGGTAAAACAAATTTTGATTTTTACCAAAATTTATTAATTTCTCGTTGGAATATGTAAATTTATATTAAAGAATAAAATAAAAAATCAATGATACCTTGTTCTTGTTTGGATTTTTCCATCGCTGCACAGGCAGCTCTCCATTCTTGCAATTCAGGAGATGGGATCAAGCCCGCTGATCCCGCCTGATCTTTCCGAGCCTGCCACCAATGGTGGTCATCCTTACTTATAATCTTAAAAGAAAAAAAAATATATATTACTGATTGGTTTTTTGCATTTTTTTTCTTTCTTTCTTACTTGAAGTATATCACCAGTTTCGAAGGCTATACCTGCTTGTGCGCAGGGTATTAGGTCGTCCTCGAGGGGATCGTAGTCGAATTGCGCCCTGACAAATATCTAATAAATAATTTTCTATTAGTTAAGCAGCTTGTTGACTTGCTAGATTACTTTCGTCGTATAGTTGTGTCGTTTTAACTTTACCTCTTTCAGTGTTAATCAATTTGTATTTGAGGAAGTTTGCAATGGTGAATTCGTAGCTGAAAGCTTAGTTCGATTAAAATCAATGCAACTATTTTTGTCCTTCACCAATTAATAGATCAACGAACATTTAGCTATTTTAAAATTTTCTTTAATGACACTGTCATAAAGTTTAAATTCTATGGAGCAATTTAAAAATGTTTTATTCACTGTTTTCAATACGTGCCTTTTGATTATGATATTCCGAGTATTAAAGGTCAAATTTAATGTTAGTATCATAAAAAAGTGTATTCAAATCAAAAATTTTTGGAAGGCACAAAAACTGATTTACCAAAAAGTTCTCAAAATTCAAAGAGAGAGCTACAGAGGAATAGTGGTAAAAACTTTTCGTGGTCGGCAATGCTCATGCACTTACAGATTTATGCTTTATCCTAGTTATTCATTAAAGCTGACTGTTACGACTGTACTGGGTTTAATATTTTATACATATGAGAATGTTGAAGGAAAATTAAAACGACCATAACTATACTAGCTCCTTTACAAAACTTGATTTTTTTCAAAATGGGCTGCAAAAGGGTTTCAAAAATAAAGCACATCACACCAAATACCAGTACTGATTTTAGTATGATCTAAGTACTTACAAGTACAGGCAGAGGTTTTATCCTGAACAACTAAGGAAAATAAAAAATAATGATTAATCATTCGGTAAATTAAGGTAGTACTGTTCTAACAATTTAATAAAAAAATACAACCTGTAATGCAAAAATATTTTTTTTACTGCAATAATAATATGTTAAAATATAATTTTTAATAAAAAATCTTTTCACATGTCCCAACTTGCTCACATACAGTAAAAAAATACTTTTTTCCCAGAAACTAAAGTGAAAATTATTACTGGTTTGATGAGATGTGCTAATAACGTAAAAAAAGATATAATCAAATAAAATTCGACATAACGATGAAAAAACTGTTTTTTAATGATAAAAATGATGATTTTGAAAAAACTCTACGAGTTACTCACCTCACAAGGCGGCGGGGCACTGCGGTAAGAGGGAACTATTTTGAAAGTGACCGAACCTCGTGCTTCCCTCTGAAATTCAAATTAATATCTTTCCGTTGGTGAAAAAACAACTAAACCCGGAAAAGGTAAGCTTACGAGTATTTTTTGTAGTGTTGCGACCGACTGGTTCGCCACCGGAATCCCATTAATTTCGCGAATTTCGTCACCAACATGAAGGGTCGCCTGTCTATGAATCATGCCACCGTGCATTATTCGAGCCACTATACATTTACTGTCTTCGTTCATTTTTAATGTGATACCCTAAAACAATGTGAAAAAAATGTCTATAAAAAACTAAAAATTTTCAAGCATTTCAAAGTTCCAATATGTTTTCCTAATAAATTAATTTTTTTTTTGAAAACACCATCATGTAAAGTGAGGTGAAAGTAGCTAATTGGTAATAATAGGTCACTTTCGTATTTAGGAAAGAAATTTGAAGATTTGGAAGAACGAAATTTATTCAACAATATGCAACTTGCTAAACACAAAAACGATATGTTGTAAAACCAACAAGCCTTGCTAAAGAATATTTCTTTCTAAATTCTTCAACTAGAACGCCCGGACCCAATATTCCGGTAAACATCAATCTCTTTTGCTTCAGTACGAGGATTTTCTGTGTCGGTGTTTGGATATTGACGATCGACCACCAAGAGGAAAGTTATCTCTAAAACACACTTAAAATTTTCTNATGAAGGGTACAGAGAAAAACCGACTAATTTATAAATCGCTTTTTTCTCAAACATAGAAAAACCGATTTTTATTTTTAAAACACAATTAGGAATGAACTTATGCAGTAACTAATGACTACGGGCTTTGTTGGCTTTTTCCTTGTTTTGGCTTATTAAGCCGTTAACGGCGAAATTTAATTTTAAAAATTCTTTCGCATAAGTATGTTTTTTTGGTAACAATTGTAAATTATTTCGCAAACAAAAGCAGATAGTATTATTGAATTTTAATATTTTATTAAAAAATTCATCGTTACCATATGGTAATGCAAGAAAAAAACAATCAAAACGACAATTTCAACAACTTAAGAATATACACACCCATTTAACTGGTTAATTATTTAAATTAAACATTTGGCAAGTATGGTACTATGTCAGAATAATGATTTCCTAAAAAACATAGACACAAATGTACTTACTCAAGTTTGAAGTCCGGTAATTTATCGCTCATTTTCAAATCGTAACTTTGGGACAATATAAATCTAAAAACACTATTTTCTATTGATAGACAACCACAAAATTTAAATCCGATGACATTAAAAATCAAAAAACATAACCTATATTGGTTAAACAAATTAGATAGGGGCAATTTTGCCTTAGATAGGAGTGGAAGAGAGCCATTCGATAACACTAGTCGTTAACGGGTTAAAATGTGCAGCACCTCGTACTGAAACCAGTGATAGCAAAATATCTATGTGAGGAAAAAAATGACTTATTAGTTATTCGGTTTTTTTCTCTGTACCCTTCAAATACAAACTATTTAAAAACCCAATTGAAAAATGGATATTCTTCATTAACACTTATTATGTCGCCCTTGTAACTGGTAACTTTAAAATTTAATAATAAAAAAATGTAATTTTGATAAATCTATTATATGTATAAATCCATTGTCACAAACCTACATATTATATGTTAATGAATTCATTTATTTATTTATTTATATCGATACTAAAACCAGTATTATTGACCTTTGAAATAAAAAACTTAATACATATATTTTTTTCGAAGCGATATTTTGCGCAATGTTCACCTAAATTTTTGGGTAAAAGTAGTGCGTCGAGTTCTTTTTTCTTGATAGAAACATATACTATTTGCGCATCTTTCAATGTTAAATCTGCATTATTCTAGATTGAATTGAGCTGTGGAATATAGCTCATCTATTGTTAGGGGCGTGAATTGTGGTATTTCCTGAATTCGCGATGAAGGCTATGATATATTTTCCGTTTCTTTTCATCGAATCATTTCAAAGTGTGCTTAATTGAAATTTAAATGTTATAAAAGTTTTTTTATTTTAAAAATAATGGTTGTTGTCTTATCATAAAACCAAGTCGACACCGAAATTCATTGTGAATGTTAATATGTATACTTTCATCTTCTAATAGCTGGTAGCCTTGTCTAAATCAAACGTTGTCCATTTTATCCATTTGTAGTTAGCAAAATGGAGAAAAAAATTATAGAATATAGGTCGGAATCGTTCATCTTTTGCTCAATTTCAAAAAATACAGTTGACGCTCATTGAATAATTATAGAAGTTTATGATAAAACAATTAATATTTAAATGAAGGGATTTTGATGTGGAGCAGAAGGAGTGTTCTTCACGACCAAATATATTCGATAACGAAAACCTGGAGCTATTGGTCTTTGGAAAAATAATTTTTAAAGAGGCATTATATTGTTCCAAAACTGGCATTCTTTTGAATGTTTGAAAATGAATTTGTATTTTTGTTTCATAAACACGCTCGGGCTCTCGTCGCTAAAGTTGTTAAAAAAACGTTAGAGGCACTTCGTTGGATTATACTGCTACTTTGTTCGGCTTCTTCAGCAGCTTCTTTAACCGTAGAAAGTTAGTTCTTCAAAATGTAAATGTATTAAAAAGTACAATAGTGCTACGTGTAATTTTATCAATATTTAAGGTGTACTTCCTGATAGTATGGATTTTTTAAAGTAAATAATGAGTTCAGAGAAGATTCTAATAGAACTATAATAGACAAGAAAACCTTAATCCATTACCACTCAACGTCCTATTTTGAGGCCAAAATCAAATTAACGATTTTTTTTTTGGAAAGGGCGAACATCAGAAACAATTTGAATATATGAATTAGAATACAAAAATAAATAATTTGGGCTTTAATGGGTTAATTTAAGAGGTTATATAGGCAAAGAACACTATTTAGTGTTATCATAAATTAAATCTAACATATTGTCCAATATTTGGAATTATTTTTCGTCTAAAAACATCGTAAAGTCTATATGTTGCTAAATTAATCAAAATAACATTGCACTTACCTGAAAAATATTGACGTGTCTGGATAATAATTAGTCACTATTAAATGAAAGAAAAAAATTAATAAATAAACCAGAGTCTAAATGAGCGTAAATTTAAATTCTGGCGCTCAAGAATGTAAAAAACGTCAAGTTACAGTATGTAACGTGCGAGCTCGTAATCAGTCGACCACGACGACATCGACTACCGCGAACGACTTCTTCGATGAACCGTCGAAGAAGATGCCCCAAGTGTTTTTCCCCGGGGATGAAATTCCCCCTTCTTTGGTTTCTTGTTTTGTCGACGAAGATGTTCGTTCGGTGCGGCACCACACGACCTTTCGTGGGAGAGGTAAAAGGCCATCCGCGTCTCGAAGATGTGAGTTATGTCTACCGGTAAAATAGATAGTGAAAATTACTGAATCGAGGTACTTACGTGGGTGAAATAATAAGTAATCATGAAAACTGTACTCATTTATTAAAACTGTACATTTCGATTTTTTCAGAAATTCTTTTGAATGATAGAAAGTTCAAATATAAACGGGAATTTTCATAGAAATTTCTTGAGTCAAGTTTCTTTTGTCTGATAATGTTACACTCTTGTTAGCTTCGTTCTTTTAACAAATTTTTTATTAATTGATTAAAAAAAATAAATCTAAATATAGAATGTGACAAAACCTTCTGCTCGAAAATAATGAAATATGTTTCTGGGGACAAGCGGTTGTGTGAAGATAAGTATGTCTTGAGGAAAAAATACAAAGAATGATTTTTTTTAATTTTCTTTTTGATTGAAGGACTTCATATCTTCTAACATTGTAATGTGATTCTGAGCTGTAATAACTTTTATTCTGTAAGAGATTCAATATATTAAGCCTAAAAAAGTCTTAAATGTGTTATTAGGTTGAGGTGATCCAGAATAACAATCGTTATTTAGTGCAAGGAGGAATTCCTCGAAAATAGTTCGCCGATGTTCAAGAATATGTACTTTAATTTGTCTTCATTGATCACAGAACGTTCTGGTCAACAGTTTTCTTGCCCTCTCAAAACAAATACTCGATTAATGGATTTTGGAGTGGCTCGTACCTTTAAACTGTAATTTTGTTTTTTAAAATCTACTAAATGGCCTACCTTTGACTGGTGTCTTCAACGGGTAACAATTTAAATATCTTCGGCAATAATTTAGCATAGAAAGTAGGCATCAGTAACCGGTTGTGGAAACCACAACGTTGTGATAACTAACACCAGCAATGATAGAATGAATAGTTCCCATGCTTTAGAAACACTACAACGATGTGCTTATTTATGTACAAAACAGTTCAACAATTTTTGCCCTAATGCTGAATCCTGTGCAAATATCAGACGGATTAAATTTTTAGTCTCTTTTTGATTAAATCTATTGCTCCATTTCAAATCTATTGGTAAACCAGAATGATGATAATGAGAATTCATGGTTTTTATTCTTTTCTACATATCTTTTCTTTAAACAGTCCTCGTATATACCATTTATACCATTTCTTCTGTTTCTAACAAATACAGGATATAAAAACACATCATTCAAGTTATTTATTTACCTAAGGATCCTTGAGTGTTGCTAATGGAGTGCTGTATATGGGACATGTTTATTTGGGCCTTATAATTGAAAATTCAAATTTCTAAGACTTTCAGCAACAAGTTTAACATTCAGGCTTCTGTTAGTTCAATGGACTTTCTCTATCTATTTTCTTTTAGTGATCAAAGGTAGATTTAAAAATGAATCTTTTCACTTATAACGGTACATTTTCTTTATTTCAGAAATATTCAACTACATTGTTCTTCACCTATCGTCAATAAATTTGAATAAATGCGAACTTCTTCGTACTAATCTAAAATAATGAATTTTGTATTTTATTATTTTTCTATAATTTTAATGTAATTTTGTTTCTTTTCTTTTACAACGAGAAAAAATTTTAAACGAGCTAAAATTTTTCAATGGAACATGTCAGTTGAAATTTGTGATTCAAGCCTTTTAAATACATTTTATTGTTAGAACAATATTTCTATGCTTATCTATTCTTATGTTTTGCAAAAAAAAACAAATTTCGTCCCGTTGTGCTAGTTTAGAAACCTCATAGACTTTTAGGAAGCAAAAACTTACTTTGTCCTGATTTGGGGTTATTTTTCTCTAATCGACTTTTAAAGGATCAATACGAATTCAATGAAATTAGAAGAAATAAAATATTCAAAATCAATTTAATGAAAACGTGCTGACCCCGTGTAAGTCAAAAACCGTGTGAATGCGCTTTACAAATGTTTCTTTTTTAAATATGTATAATATATAATATAAAATGTTGTTATTTATGGGTAATGTACAGGCAACGTTGAACATGTATATGTATAAAATGAACGTTCTTAATATTTACACAACATTCTATAAAATTATGATAAAATGTTTTTTTTTACTAATTTGCAACAGTAATATCGGGCATTTACCAAATTTTACACCGGAAACTTGAATATTCTTTAAGGAATTTCCAGCAGATAAAACTTAGTAAACCACTAGTAGTTGTTTAATCTACTTTTTAATATAACTAATTAAGGAAAAAAATCTAATTGCTGTTAACAAATGGGAATTAACGGCTAAAAGTACAATACATCAAAAGTTTAAATGAAATAAAGCAGAAACTAAAAAAAACTTTAATTATGCACGTAATAAAATTGATTAACATCGTATTTTATTTCAAGTCATAAGTTTCTCTTATACTTTGACACCTTATTAATAGAGAAATATAAAATTTAATAATTTTTCCTGCGAACAAAATTATCACTAAATTTCAAATAATGAAACATTATTATAAAACAGTGAAAACAATAACACCGTTTTCTTTAAAACTTCATAATATACGACCATGGTCTCAGTGAAATTGGACCGCCTACTCAAAAATTTAAAAAAAAAACGTGAATTTACATTGTTACAATGCAAATATTTTTTTTTAAATATGTAACCTCCGTCTCGATTTTACGATCCACAGGTAAACGAAAAATAAACACATCGCATAAGTTTAACATTTGAATTAAATGACGACAAATAATTTTTTATCAATTGAACCAACTTCACTGAAACAAGTTCCTTATTTTAATTTTCTGGAATATGTATGCAGCGCCTAATAATTTTAATTCGTTTTTCCCGCATAAATATTTATTTTTCTATTTTTGGTAAAACAATAAAGAGAACCCAACAAACATATCTTCATTGGTCGTTATAAGGGATGATATTTCCAACACCGCCAAAGCTAATTAGATAATAAATATATTACCTAAAATTGAACTGTCCGCAAAACCTTTACATCTACCATATTTTTGTTACCCTGAAATTTTGCAATTTGATAAACATAAGTTTGATTATTTGATGAAGATAGACATTTTGTTATAATTTAAAATATACAACGTTGAGTATATTTCATTATAGCAAGCTTGTCTTACTCCATATATCGATATAAGCAATACAATATCTGCATGAAGAGGGGTTAATAGGCAGTAAAATTTATTCTACAGTCTGAATATTTATATAAAGAAATTTCATTGCCATTACCATTAACATTGATATATATATATATATATATATATATATATATATATATATATATATATATATATATATATATATAT
>JABRWK010000057.1:506487-533714 GCA_013372445.1 Hypothenemus hampei
GAATATGTGGTTAAAGTCCTGCTACAAAAACCCCGGACACCCGTATAATTATAATAAAAAAATGTAATTATTATATTTTTTAATTTTTTAATACCCTGTAGAGGACAGATGTCTAATTAGAAAAATTTATTTATGTTTTTTAATTGCAATAATATAAGGCTTTTTTACACAATATTTCTTTTTCAATAATTTTTAAAATTTTTTTCAACATGAACATTGGTTTAAAAACATAAGGCTATCCATAAGCTAGAGTAAATAACACCAATTCAAAGAATTTACGAAAATTGTCCTTAATAAGTTTTTAGGTCTAAATTTTAACGAAAATTAAGCGCTAAACTTTATAAAAATCCTAACATTCATCATTTTGATGAAAATGTCGACTTGGCAAAAAAAGTCGGGATCCACTCAAGTGGCGCAAAAAAAAATGTGTGTAATATGTAGTTTTCAGCACTTTTTCACGCCAATCTTGACATAAAATCGCGATAAACGCAGTTGAATCGATACAAATGAAGGACCCTAATACAATGAAGGTGGATGAAATTTTAAGAATTGATAAGAGAATCATCTATAAATATTGTTGCTTGTACAGGAGACCTAATTTCTCTAATACCAAATTTTGAATGATATAGTTCATGTATTATTATTACGAGGGCTTTCCGATACGTATTCGTGTTAGAGAAACATACGAATTTTTTTACATGTAGTCTTTTTATAGTTCCTTATATTTAAATTAAAAAAAATCTGTCTGGATTTCTATTCTAACGATAACTTTTCCGATTGTCGTAAACCGCTTTCTGCCAATGTATTTGTCATAATTAGAAAAATAGAGAATAAACAGAAAGTAACTATTGCAGTTGAATAAATTAGTGTATTGCTATAAAGAGACTTTCTTTTCAAAATACTGCTGTTTTGTATCAAAAAGTGTTCATGATGTTTCTAGTCGTACTAGTAGTTTTGCTTGTATTGAGGCAGGTTAAATAGATGGAAACCATTATGTAGTGGTTGTTTTTCATTTTTGACATTTAATGATTAATTTATGTCATACAGCCCTCGTATACATACAATCAATTGCAAACCGCATTATTTTAAAAGAAAAGAGACGCTTAGTAAATCCATGTTATTTTACTTTCCATTATTTCTATTGGAACATGTTTAATGCAGTTTATATCCCTCGACACAAAATGGCCAAAACTATTAAAACTAGTTGGGAGTAGTTTGCACATTTGAACATCGATTGCTCCTACATAGGAACATGATTTCGTTTTAGATCGCATGCAATAAATAGTATTTTGTTTGCGAAATGTTACATACATTTGTTGAAACAAGATCAGTGCTTATTAATTTTATACATGGACGAATTAGTAAACATAGAAAATCAATTTGTTTGAAAATCGATATTTTTAATCCATCTAAATAATAAAAAAAAAGTGGGCGAACAATTAATTAACCCACTGTCCTAATGACATTTGTATCTTCCGCTCTAGTTTTATGGTAGAGCACCAATTACCATTAAAATTTAATTTAATTTCCAGCGATTAATGCGAAATATGCAAAGTACGTTTGCTCCAACGTTGACCGAATCGGAAGTTCATGTTTTTTTACCGGAAACAAAGGGAAATCCACCGTTTATTGTTGAATGTCCGACATTAATTAAGCAAAAATTCGAATAAAATGAAAATTGAAACTCTTTGAAATTAAAGAGTACTGCAATTTTCAATATTTAAAAACTTTTGACTGAATTGGAACAAAAATAGTTCAAACAAAAAGAATACGAAAGAGAAATATTTTATAGCAAGAGTAAAGGAAAACTCTTTTCATAACGGGGTCGCTTATAAAACCAAAAGTTGAATTGTCAGCGTTATATAAGTTTTTACAACTTTACGGGAAAGTAAAATCTCTTTTGTCACGTAGGTTTCCTCTTTCGTAACTCGTTTTTGCATGAAATGACAAATGGAGAATAAGATGGATCATTGTAAGTTAGGCAACCAAATTAGGAAAATATTCATAATGATAATACAAAATGAAGTTGTATTTTTTATGTTATTAATCTTAATTTTCTCTACTAACGAATTAAATTCATGTTTTCATGCTATATGCACATGTTATTTAATATTTTAACAAAAAATGCCTTTGAAATATGCAATTTGTATTGCTTAGAGCCTGGATTTGGTTTAACTCACTTCGGTGTATCCCGGCTTTTAGCTGGCACTGCAAAACTTTTACATTATGTAAAACACTGCTCGTATCCGACGGTGTTACAAATATGTTTGTCTAAATTTTTGGGCTGCCCATATTTTACGAGAATGGTGTCTGTCGCGTTTCTATTATTTACGAGAATGGTATTGAAAGGGGTCATTTTTTATCAAATATTTACGGAGAGAAACTTTATTTTACCTCACCCACGCACATACAAAAACGCGTTCACTCAGTAATCTTTTAAAATTTAAAATACAATTTGCCTAATAGTTTTTTGTAATACTGAAAATTGAATGAACCCTGTATACAGAAATATTAATCGTTAACGTTAAAAAACCTAGAAAAGCACTTTTGCATGCCTAGCGCTAGTAATCGGATTCGACATTTCTATTTGGACACATTGTAGAACGATATAACTCTTGATGATCTACGGCCAATATATTTCTGAAAATTCGCCGGTTTTAAGCGGAAATTACGTGTATTGAAACGCGACGTACACTAGGAGAACAACATTTTATCTAAACGGCCCGGAATACCGGTTAGATCTTTCGCTTAACGAAAACTTCGTCTGAAAAATATGAAATGTTTACGCGAAATGTGAATAGATTTCCCAAAAAAAAGACCTTCAATTTCATTGCCAGCCAATTTTTCTTGTAAAATCGCAAATATGAACAACGTTATTTGTAGATATTAAGAAAGTCTGAGAATAGGAATTTGTTAAAAATGGGTAATGTGGTGGATATTTTATTTAATTTGTAGCAAAATTTTGTTGATTAGATTTGGAAATACATTTAAAATTGTAAAAGTCCCAATTTGGAAAATGAGATAAGAGATGTGACATAATATAACAATTGAAAGGCGTGATGTGACCAGTTTTACTGTGGCGTCTTACTTGTCATAATACTGCTCTGGGGCTGTCTTTCCCTTTTAGGAAACTCGGTCAAATTAATTAATCCAAAAAGACGAATATCACACAGTTCTCATAAGATTAAAAAAATATTGTTGTCAGTCATTTCATGTACCGAAATTTACGATAATAAAGTGCCACAGAATCTAAAATTTTTATCATCACCTCGTCTTATTAACTTCTACTGCAGTCGTTGCAACCTAACTTGGGACTTTTTTGGTTTTATACCATTTAAAAACTTTCCAGCTTTATGAAAAATTCAAACTATTTTCTATGTTAATACAACAGTTTACATGGAAATAAATATATTGAAGCAAGGCAAAGGAACAACTTCATCACCTACTTATATATAATACCCAAAAACGTAATAATTTTCACTGTGAACTTGAAAGGGGTCCACAGTCTCTTTTCAGAGCTCGCAAAACTTTTAAGTTTTCGCAAAATAAACTTCGCACCACAAGGAAATCCTTCCCAGATCATGTAATAAGTCGTTGGAACGAAGACCAAAATCTACGTAAATAAAGTCTTTTGTTTCAATAACAAAAATAATACCCTTCCTTAACTTTTTGAAAATCTACGAGGAAATTCAAAAGGTTCAAATTTCACGAAAGTTCAGTGAACAAAACGTCATTTCTTGTGACGGTGTTTTAATTGAATTTGTTTGTTTGAATTAAATTGCGCTCCTTGTGACGGTATAAATCGGAAATTGACGTCACCAGTGGAAAAAATATTGTTCTAAGAGCTTTCTTCTTAAACGAAGGAGTGTTACACGGGCCACTTGGGAGTTATACATTTTTGTTAAAAATCCGTTTGCTGTTTCCTTGGGTATACCAATCGTACAACTTAAAAGCACAATCTTCATTTCTAACTCAAAATATATACATTTGTGTTCACACGGTAGGTGTTAAAATTTCTAAAAGGAAAATTAGCAAGAAGCTTCTCTAGGATGCAAACTTAGCAACTTCAGTTTGTAAAATGTAATCAAAATTTATATTGAATAACTTTCCATTGAAATAAATACATTAAAATTTTCATGATATGACTAATTTATTTAAGAGGATTTTGCCTCTTACTCGCAGCAGGTGCACCAAGAAGAATTATGAATACTTTTAACAATAAATTAGTTGGAAAATATGCGAACTCTCACGGTATCGAATAAAATATACGTATTTCGTAAGAGCTGGAAAGAATGAGTTTCCTTTTATTCTTTATTCCGCTAGGTATGAGTCGATAAATTTTAAATTTGAAAAGTTTTCAAAAACTTCCTTGCGAAACGGCAAACGGTTCGTGATTTATCTAAAATCGAAACCTATTGATGTAGGACTTGATTTGAGAAAACGTCTTTATACAGGGTTTGTCACGCAAAGCGGCAAATTAACCCTTAACTCCGAAGGTGCTGTCTGACTGGGGATAGCTAAACGTAATATCTGTACACCTGTTTCAGACTTCCGGAAGTAAGGGTTAACTTTTTTGATATTTGTACTAAACACAATACAATTTATTATTTTGAAAAGAAACACTACTGAAATAAATAATTGCATCATATTTAGAACATTTTTAGTACCGATGGTGTAATGTATTAAATTTTATCTTATTGCAGTATTGTATAATGTTGGAAAGTATTTTTTATATATATATAAAAAATAAAAAATTTCTGATACAACGCATAGTGATGCCAAAGTACAAAAAATTTGACTAAATCGGATTGAATAAAAAATTTGGTCTTTGAGTGTAGCTTAACTATACAAAGTACTTACGTAGCAGAGCATTATAGTAGTTTTCCATAGGTTCTTACTTCACAAACTTTAACAAACACTTAAAGTAGTAATATAGTAGTGCTGTTGTAACGGATAAATTCCATAAAAAATAAATTATTAAAAAAAACTTTCCACTATGTGAAGCTATTTTACATGAATTGTAATTTTTCTTATCAAAATATTCCAGATCTTACAGAAACTATTCATGAAGGGCCAGACTTGGTAATTGGGCTGGCTATTCTATTTCTTTTCCAATCAACGATGTAGACGCTTGTAATGGCGAGTAGCTCTCCTTAATACTCAGTAATATCGCTTGTTATAACAGACGAAGCAATTATTTTTCAAAATGAAAGCTATTTTGTGCAAATTGCTGAAGTCTTAGCATTTGATTATTAGATTCTCATTGATAATTGGATTCTTAAAATTGCAACTTTTTTTATGGAATTTATTCGTTTCTTTAAGAAAACATTGTATTTTATCCTGGGTATAAGTTTTAGGAATATTACTTTGTTGAGAGAAAATGTCAAAAGTCACAAGTAGTTTACTCGAATAGAAAAGTTGCTCAATGTTTTCATATATTTTCAACTGGAATTTTAAAATGTCTACAGTTCATTTCTCGTTTTGAACTGAAATAAACTAAAAACAAAAATAAAAAATAAAATAAATAGGGTTCAAATAATAATAATAATAATAATAAAAAAATTGATAACTTGTTAAGCATATGTCAGTCCTTTGAGGAATTGACATGCATTGCAAATTCTCTAAATAAAGGGAAAATTTGAATAATTGCCACCTCCACCTTGAAAATTACATTAATTTCTCCGACACAAAACAAAATACTTCAAAATATTAAAGTTTTAACATGACATAGAAATATCGAAACCCCGAATTTACGTGCTAAGAAGACGTATTTTAATGCAAATTCGAGCTTGCCGATTTGGAAATCCAATATCGGTGGCACAATGGTGCCTCTATTAAAGCAACATCGTGTATTTGATATTAACGTTGCCTCTTATATGCCATATAATGTACAAATGATTTTATCAGATATTCAACACAGTGGTACTTCAATGAAAACATGCTAAAAGTAAGTTTCCACTAAATATTATTCAATTATTTCTATACCAAATTCAGTAACGAGAAAATTTAATTTAACTTCATTTATTTTTGTTAAATACTTTAAATCGGCCGCGTGAAATCCAATTTTATTATAGAAAACCTGGCAAACTGTGTTTAAACAGACAAACTAGCAATTGGTTGTGAAGTTCATAGAGAATAAGTATTTTAGGTAGATAGATACTGATTGAATGTTCGCAAAATCGATTTGTAGAGGAGTGAAAGTTTAGTTTTACTCCCTAAAGATTAGGATTCATCACTTTCTACGTAATAAAGTTAAACCAACATTTTTCAGGTTTCGACTACCCTTTGTATTGATAGTAATTTTATTCTTAATCCATCATCTTTCTCAACTCTTAGAAAGTCAATATAATATTGAATTTCAACGAGTGATGGATAGGGATACACGAATATTGAATGTCGTTGCAACTCTATAGCTTTATATCGCTTAGGTGAACTTTTAAGTGATCAATATCACCTTATTAGTAAACGCTTAGACGAAAAAATAAAGGAAAATAAGGAATGCCTATCTGATAGACGAAAATCAGCGCTTGACAAGTCTGTCGAAGGTTTTAATTAAAACTTAAAAAATTGATTGAACCTTCTTCAATAGCGTTAATTTGAAGAAAATGAGGAAATGCAAATTTGATATGAACTGATTCTTGTTGAAAAGTTTGACATTTTTTTTAGATAAATTAACATTCATCCAATATTTGAAGTAGGCATCCATGAAATGGAATTTTGACTAAGTATTTGGGAAGTCATAAACTTGTCTATTGAAATGAAATCAATAGTTTTGAAAGTTAGAAAAATTAAATTTTTAGAAATTTTTTCTTTGTCCACAAAATTTCCAGGAAACTTCTTAAAAAGTTGACATATGGGATAGCAAAAAGTAATAGCATGCTATTTGTCTAACACTAAAACTAATGGTCCGTTACAGTCCCAGAAAATGATTCTTGTAAAAAAGCACATGTCTTCAGTTTATGAAGCGATGCTTCTTTAGGTTGTTGTCATTCCAATAAGTGACAATTTGAATTAGAAAACAACATTTTTTACTCGATATTGCTCTAAGAGGCTGCTTATGATTTCAATTCTGTTTTCGATTAAACTTTATTCCAAATTCCCATTTAATTTGTTCTATAATTCACACCACCCCATGAGTAAAATTTGATATATTAAATGATGTTCTATTTTTTTTGATCAGTCATCACATTTTTGTCAGTTTTAAGCAATTTTCTGATCTATAGAGAAAAATCAAAATAACCTATATTAAGAGTGATATAATTGTTTACCAGAAATGAAAATGAAGATATATGCATGTGTTGTCAACTAGTCGACATTCTAGCGTTATTCTAACAAACTCTAAAACTTAAACATAAATTATTACAATGGAACTTGGTGCTTTCTGTGGCATTGTCGGTTGGTTTTTTTATAAGAAGTTTTTTAATTTTATCAAAAAAAAACTACTCATTGTCAGACAAAAGGACTTTTATCGAATATTTTCGATTTGTGATGTATTCTCTTATAAAGTCCAAAAAGTTAAAATTCACTAAATTTCTCTCATATCTTAAAAAATTGTAAAAATACATATTGTTAATACCTTAAATCTGGCGTTTGCTTTGAGAAATAGTGCACTTCGAATTTTGAAACCTATTCATCAAAATGAAGTCGCCTGTCAACTAACCACAATTTATTTTAGATACTTGAGGAATTCTCTTTTTTGTGACAAAATAGACCAATAAGAAAAAACAATACAAATAAAGATGGAGGTTAAGAAAGCACATTTAAAAATTAATAAGTGAAAAATTTCAAACGATTTGGTTTTTAAAATCATATTTCATAGTTCTTACTATAACTTTAAAAATACTTGGACCCAATATTTAGGAATTTGAAAAGAAAAATTATAGAAAACTTACATAAAAAAAACAAATCAAGCATAAAAAATACCCATGACAAAATACCATCTTAAAGTCAATAATAACTTCTTTTGTCATCTTTATAAATATTAACTTCGTTCGCGTGTTTCATTATTAATGATTTGACGAAAAAAACTACCAGAAAACCGTGCCAGCACACGTATTCGTGGCAACATCATCGGGACTCGCGCTAGACTGAAAATGAATATACCAAGGAACAGGCAATGTTGGCCCTTTTAACGCGCAGTCCTTTTTGAATTCGAAATTTTCGACTTACATATGGATGATGCCACAATATTATAAAAAGAATACCTATTTTCTTCTTGACCTACTTGTTTTTTTTATTCCAACAAATACTTAAAAATAAAAGCTCAATTCCGAGTCAAAAGTATTATAAATGATAATTTTTAGACATTTTCGAAATGAAACTTAATAAGTCAAAAAAAATTCGCAAATGTGTCTTACGACTTCAACGAAAAAAAAAAACAAATGGACTTGCAATCCATATTTCTTTTCTTTCAAAAGCTGTAGACTCAATCATAAGGATATCTTGCCAATAATAAAATAGGGGATACACAATGTTGTAGCCTAAAAACCAGAGTTTAGTTACTTCGTTGTTTAACTTGTTAATGTGGACTTTTATTATATTGATACTTCTGCTGTTATAAAATGTTGATATGAGCATAAAAGGGTAACTGATCACACAAATGGATGAAAATATTCTGACACATCTTTGGTGATTTTCACTTTTATATTGGAAAAAGTCCATATGATCATGTTTTATCATACATCACTTATTGAAACCATAGGAACTATTACTCTTTCAGATAGAAGTAGATGAAGGACACACCATTAAAAGATAATTTAAAATAATGAAACTCTATAGGCAAATAATAATCATAATTATGATCAATATGTGACTTAATACCTTAATTTTCTGAATCCTACGTTAATCTTAAGTCGATCTATATTTAAACATTTTAAAAAATATTTTCACAGAAATAAACTACACCCAAGAACCTTCAAAGTAACATCTAAAAATGGTTATTTTGCAACTTGACAATTTTAGCCACTTGTGTCTTCAATTACTTTAAAAAGCTCAGCACTAACTTTGGACTTACGCCCTATTGAAAATCTAAGAAAACACCCAAACCTTCCGATACTTTAAACAGAGAAGCTTGGAAAATCTTTGTTTTTCAATTAAATATTACTAATTGTAAGTGTGTCATCTAAATGTGTTTCTTCTCAGGTTTTTTATTAATAAAACATAGGCTGAGATTTATTTTTTTGAAAAGATATAGGCTGTTCTAAATTCCGTTCCCGCACTTTTATTGAACTTAAACAAACGCCTCAATTAAAAAGTTTAAATTAAACCTCGTTCGAAATAAACTAAAACTTGGTCTTAAACTTATATTACTCCTACAATGGATAGGAAGTTCTATTAATAAATTATAGAAAAAAATCGACCAAATGACTGAACCAAATAATGTATTGTACTCTCAGTGGAAAAAAACGACGAGGCAAAATGAAAAAATAGACTAAAAAACGGTTGGAAACAGGAAAACCCTTGAGTCTAGGGTGTTTATTTAAGCCGTTTTAACGAAAAGAAAATATGCAGTTTTACAACTAACTAACCCATTTTCATTAATGTTAAATGTAAAATTGTGTTTCATACGGTTGAGCTTTTGTGAAAAATAATTCTGTCTTTCGATTCACCATCATAAAATTGAATCTATTTTTAATCTTAAAACAATTGGTCTGATTAACAGTTCTAGAAACTATTTACAACAATTAGCGGTATGGTTTTTGATCAGGTATAAGATTTCGAGCGTTAACAATCAAAGCTTCAAGAGAAATATGAAGAATTTTGAAGGTAATGGTTTGCTATCTGTTGCATTGTTAATTCAATATTGAATTTAATTCCTATAAAAAATTATCAATTGGACTAATTTTCATTACAGCGAATTCTCTGCCATAAATATTGGTATGAAATTCTTCCTAGAAATTGTTGAGAATAGTGAAAAATGCAATGCTTGGTTCACACTCAACTTAAACAATCCAATAATCTTCAAATATATCCCTTATACGTACATTATTAGGGTATTATTCCGATATTGACACAAAATTGACAACATGGCGAATCAGAAATAATAGTCCTTTAAAACTTTGCTATAAATCGGCTATTACTCTTGGAATGTCAAATGCAGCCAGCAACTTTCGCAACTCGTAACACTTCACTTTAAAGAGTTTAAATTTACAGGCTTAGTTCAGGCTATGGCCGCTGCGATTTTCTAAATAAACGAACAAACTTTAATTCACTCGAAATTCCTTCGAAATCAGGCGCTGAACAAATATTTTTTTTTGAATTTGTTAATTCTTGACTGTTGAACGCAAAACTAATTTGGATAATGGATTTTCCTAAATTGCTTTGTAACCGATATTGGCATCATTTGACAGTTTTACTGCCTCATTCGTTCCGGATAAATAGTGGTAGATACTTCTTAATCCACTCAAGGATCCGAGGCATTAAATTCGTAGGCGTCCCCAGAATCTTGAGCTCTTAAATCTATTATACTCGAATTATTTTTCCAATTTTAATACCTGGGTATTAACATTATTCATCGTTAATTGTAGAGATGACAAATTTTGAATTTTATGTATATGGAATGGTAAAATAATACGATCCAGATGTAAAATTTGCTATTAAATATGTAAAAGAACGAAAAATCACAAACATAAAATTTTAGTAGCTATAAAGTTGTGAAGGGGACCATTCGAGTGACATTAAATCACATAGACTCTATCAAATATATTTTACTTCACGTTATAAATAGACAAAAGATATTAATATTATGAAGAAAAGACAATTGAACCATAGAGCCGTTAAACTCGTAACCCTCATCAATTTATAGAACTGTAATGTCATATATGAACAAATGTAAATAACCGAGCACCATCTGTAAACCGCACAATTCTACTACCGGTAAACCATGTGGATCAATTCTTGATTTTTAGTCCTAAATTTAGAAAGCTCTTCGCGTAGATGGCGCTATGTTGGAAGACTTGATCGATAGTAAAACTGATTTTCGAGTAAAGAGGGCTCTACGTTCACTTACTGTTCTAGAAATTTGAATTTAGATTCTAAGCCTTATATTAAGAGGGCGCTTCAATCAAGGAATACCAGTTACAATATCTAGGTTTAACGTTAATTCAACACCTTATTACAACTGGTACTTTAGAGTTTAAGAAAACAGCTAACAACTAGCTCAAAAAAAAATTCTAAAAAATATGGGTTATCTCGTTTTAATTTGACGGAATGTGGCACACGTACTTAAACACGGCAACTTTAATGCTTGTTAGGCAGTTTCTTTAGCACAATTGTTCTCACTTTCCCATCTAATATGGAAAAAAAACTGAAAGCGAAAAAAAAGTAATTAATTCCATATTGAACATGTAATAAAATTAAGGGCGTTTGGAATGATCCAAAAATATGATTTGTAGAACTTTACAAAATGGACTTGACCATCAACAACAACGTTTTCATGTTAATACACAAATAGACAAATCTGAAGAATGGGCTGAATGAAACTATAGATTGTCTCTCGGACCAATTGTATGGTTTTTATCTTCATTGGAGTATTTTCTCTGAACAAAACATATTACCTTGACCTATATTTGGCTTCATAGTGATGAAGCAGCGTAGAAATTTTTTGGTGATGGGTTTAGACACGTATAACAGAGCGCCACAGTTTTTTATGACATTTAGTTTTGATCCACTGTGAAATCAAAACGCAGTACCCATTTTGATAGTATCTTCTCCTACTGCATTTTTTATAGAGATCTTTTAAAAGCTTTTTTTTAATTGGATTTTTGGACCATATTCCCCATAGTGCTGTCAATCAGATAACTTAAGCGCTCTTCGTCAAACATCAATGTTCTCAACGTTTGTGTACATTGAATCGCAATGGTAATAATAGAAACATGAATCCAATTCTATTACCTAAACTTTCAGAGGCTTTCTTTCCCTCTACTGAATATCACTGAAGCTTCAATTGTCAATAATTTGCTGCATTGCAAAAAAAAAAATTATAATAATGCTAAAAATGTTTGTTAGTTGCAACATTAAACAAGTAGAATACATATAATAATTTTATACAATTATCTAAATGACTCAACTATTCCACATTGACTGCTAAGTTAACCGCTCACGAACTTTAACCATTTGATGCAGTGGAAGTTTGATAGTCCCTTCGGAGACATACACTAAAATATAAATTTAAAGTTGCATTACGGCTTTAGCCGAATTACATCTTATCTCATATTAAGCCGTATTTTATTAAATAGTTTGTCGAAAAGTGGCGTTGCAATTTTAACCTCAATAATCTTGCATTTTTACTTGCAAGTAAACAAAATGGTTTCAAGACAATCGTGGAGCTAGATAATTGACAAGATAATCGTCCAATAAATCACACAAGGAAGAGTTTCTTCGTCCCACCGCGCCTAATAAATTTAGTAAATCGATAGGTCCCATTCAAGCCTTCGGACATTTTCACACCCGTTCGAACCCCACACGATTCCTCTTCATTACCCTTCGCCACCCAACGTCACACCCTATTTCATTAATACACCTCGCAAGCTCCGATTAGGTGATCAGGGTTTTCCCAATTTCCCTTACAGATAAACATGACGGACCTCCGTTAAATTTCTATGTATCCAAATCCACATACGGGGTTTCGATTACGTATCTTGATAATGCGACGCGATACTGTCAGCGAATAATACATTTGCATGATTTTTGCGTTCCAATCGTCAAGAATATGCAAATCTCCTGTTTCTTTTACCCCAGAAAAAACAATTGCAAAGTTGATTTATTCAGGAAATTCCAGATCCAGGAGTCGAGTATTGTTTCCGAATTTTTAATGAAAGGGTTTGTTATCCGTTTTAAGTAATTGAAACATCACAAATCGGGTCTTAAGTTACTATAGAATTGTTGATAATGTCTTTCGTGTAGAAAAATGATTCTGAAACTTTCTCTTTCCAATTAACTTTGGAATACTTACTTCTTATACTCGTCCCTTGTTGGCTTGATTGGCAATTTGTACCAATTATCCCTTATTTCATTAATTAAACGATTTTGGCAATTTACGTTCTAGGAAAGGTTATGTTTCACAGTTTGGGTAAATTTCTTTTTTGAACCGGAGAATTTTGAACTTGAAATTTAACTATTATCCATTTCTAGATTCACTATTGTTAGAAATTAATTGAAAACCGGTATCCAATGTGGGAGAAACGATAAGGGATTCGTACTTAACTCGAACATTTATATTAATCCGTCATCGAAGACAGTAGAGGTGGAGATTTGGGACGCGATAGACGCGNGAATTTGAAAAGAAAATTATAGAAAACTTACATAAAAAAACAAATCAAGCATAAAAAATACCCATGACAAAATACCATCTTAAAGTCAATAATAACTTCTTTTGTCATCTTTATAAATATTAACTTCGTTCGCGTGTTTCATTATTAATGATTTGACGAAAAAAACTACCAGAAAACCGTGCCAGCACACGTATTCGTGGCAACATCATCGGGACTCGCGCTAGACTGAAAATGAATATACCAAGGAACAGGCAATGTTGGCCCTTTTAACGCGCAGTCCTTTTTGAATTCGAAATTTTCGACTTACATATGGATGATGCCACAATATTATAAAAAGAATACCTATTTTCTTCTTGACCTACTTGTTTTTTTATTCCAACAAATACTTAAAATAAAAGCTCAATTCCGAGTCAAAAGTATTATAAATGATAATTTTTAGACATTTTCGAAATGAAACTTAATAAGTCAAAAAAAATTCGCAAATGTGTCTTACGACTTCAACGAAAAAAAAAAACAAATGGACTTGCAATCCATATTTCTTTTCTTTCAAAAGCTGTAGACTCAATCATAAGGATATCTTGCCAATAATAAAATAGGGGATACACAATGTTGTAGCCTAAAAACCAGAGTTTAGTTACTTCGTTGTTTAACTTGTTAATGTGGACTTTTATTATATTGATACTTCTGCTGTTATAAAATGTTGATATGAGCATAAAAGGGTAACTGATCACACAAATGGATGAAAATATTCTGACACATCTTTGGTGATTTTCACTTTTATATTGGAAAAAGTCCATATGATCATGTTTTATCATACATCACTTATTGAAACCATAGGAACTATTACTCTTTCAGATAGAAGTAGATGAAGGACACACCATTAAAAGATAATTTAAAATAATGAAACTCTATAGGCAAATAATAATCATAATTATGATCAATATGTGACTTAATACCTTAATTTTCTGAATCCTACGTTAATCTTAAGTCGATCTATATTTAAACATTTTAAAAAATATTTTCACAGAAATAAACTACACCCAAGAACCTTCAAAGTAACATCTAAAAATGGTTATTTTGCAACTTGACAATTTTAGCCACTTGTGTCTTCAATTACTTTAAAAAGCTCAGCACTAACTTTGGACTTACGCCCTATTGAAAATCTAAGAAAACACCCAAACCTTCCGATACTTTAAACAGAGAAGCTTGGAAAATCTTTGTTTTTCAATTAAATATTACTAATTGTAAGTGTGTCATCTAAATGTGTTTCTTCTCAGGTTTTTTATTAATAAAACATAGGCTGAGATTTATTTTTTTGAAAAGATATAGGCTGTTCTAAATTCCGTTCCCGCACTTTTATTGAACTTAAACAAACGCCTCAATTAAAAAGTTTAAATTAAACCTCGTTCGAAATAAACTAAAACTTGGTCTTAAACTTATATTACTCCTACAATGGATAGGAAGTTCTATTAATAAATTATAGAAAAAAATCGACCAAATGACTGAACCAAATAATGTATTGTACTCTCAGTGGAAAAAAACGACGAGGCAAAATGAAAAAATAGACTAAAAAACGGTTGGAAACAGGAAAACCCTTGAGTCTAGGGTGTTTATTTAAGCCGTTTTAACGAAAAGAAAATATGCAGTTTTACAACTAACTAACCCATTTTCATTAATGTTAAATGTAAAATTGTGTTTCATACGGTTGAGCTTTTGTGAAAAATAATTCTGTCTTTCGATTCACCATCATAAAATTGAATCTATTTTTAATCTTAAAACAATTGGTCTGATTAACAGTTCTAGAAACTATTTACAACAATTAGCGGTATGGTTTTTGATCAGGTATAAGATTTCGAGCGTTAACAATCAAAGCTTCAAGAGAAATATGAAGAATTTTGAAGGTAATGGTTTGCTATCTGTTGCATTGTTAATTCAATATTGAATTTAATTCCTATAAAAAATTATCAATTGGACTAATTTTCATTACAGCGAATTCTCTGCCATAAATATTGGTATGAAATTCTTCCTAGAAATTGTTGAGAATAGTGAAAAATGCAATGCTTGGTTCACACTCAACTTAAACAATCCAATAATCTTCAAATATATCCCTTATACGTACATTATTAGGGTATTATTCCGATATTGACACAAAATTGACAACATGGCGAATCAGAAATAATAGTCCTTTAAAACTTTGCTATAAATCGGCTATTACTCTTGGAATGTCAAATGCAGCCAGCAACTTTCGCAACTCGTAACACTTCACTTTAAAGAGTTTAAATTTACAGGCTTAGTTCAGGCTATGGCCGCTGCGATTTTCTAAATAAACGAACAAACTTTAATTCACTCGAAATTCCTTCGAAATCAGGCGCTGAACAAATATTTTTTTTGAATTTGTTAATTCTTGACTGTTGAACGCAAAACTAATTTGGATAATGGATTTTCCTAAATTGCTTTGTAACCGATATTGGCATCATTTGACAGTTTTACTGCCTCATTCGTTCCGGATAAATAGTGGTAGATACTTCTTAATCCACTCAAGGATCCGAGGCATTAAATTCGTAGGCGTCCCCAGAATCTTGAGCTCTTAAATCTATTATACTCGAATTATTTTTCCAATTTTAATACCTGGGTATTAACATTATTCATCGTTAATTGTAGAGATGACAAATTTTGAATTTTATGTATATGGAATGGTAAAATAATACGATCCAGATGTAAAATTTGCTATTAAATATGTAAAAGAACGAAAAATCACAAACATAAAATTTTAGTAGCTATAAAGTTGTGAAGGGGACCATTCGAGTGACATTAAATCACATAGACTCTATCAAATATATTTTACTTCACGTTATAAATAGACAAAAGATATTAATATTATGAAGAAAAGACAATTGAACCATAGAGCCGTTAAACTCGTAACCCTCATCAATTTATAGAACTGTAATGTCATATATGAACAAATGTAAATAACCGAGCACCATCTGTAAACCGCACAATTCTACTACCGGTAAACCATGTGGATCAATTCTTGATTTTTAGTCCTAAATTTAGAAAGCTCTTCGCGTAGATGGCGCTATGTTGGAAGACTTGATCGATAGTAAAACTGATTTTCGAGTAAAGAGGGCTCTACGTTCACTTACTGTTCTAGAAATTTGAATTTAGATTCTAAGCCTTATATTAAGAGGGCGCTTCAATCAAGGAATACCAGTTACAATATCTAGGTTTAACGTTAATTCAACACCTTATTACAACTGGTACTTTAGAGTTTAAGAAAACAGCTAACAACTAGCTCAAAAAAAAATTCTAAAAAATATGGGTTATCTCGTTTTAATTTGACGGAATGTGGCACACGTACTTAAACACGGCAACTTTAATGCTTGTTAGGCAGTTTCTTTAGCACAATTGTTCTCACTTTCCCATCTAATATGGAAAAAAAACTGAAAGCGAAAAAAAAGTAATTAATTCCATATTGAACATGTAATAAAATTAAGGGCGTTTGGAATGATCCAAAAATATGATTTGTAGAACTTTACAAAATGGACTTGACCATCAACAACAACGTTTTCATGTTAATACACAAATAGACAAATCTGAAGAATGGGCTGAATGAAACTATAGATTGTCTCTCGGACCAATTGTATGGTTTTTATCTTCATTGGAGTATTTTCTCTGAACAAAACATATTACCTTGACCTATATTTGGCTTCATAGTGATGAAGCAGCGTAGAAATTTTTTGGTGATGGGTTTAGACACGTATAACAGAGCGCCACAGTTTTTTATGACATTTAGTTTTGATCCACTGTGAAATCAAAACGCAGTACCCATTTTGATAGTATCTTCTCCTACTGCATTTTTTATAGAGATCTTTTAAAAGCTTTTTTTTAATTGGATTTTTGGACCATATTCCCCATAGTGCTGTCAATCAGATAACTTAAGCGCTCTTCGTCAAACATCAATGTTCTCAACGTTTGTGTACATTGAATCGCAATGGTAATAATAGAAACATGAATCCAATTCTATTACCTAAACTTTCAGAGGCTTTCTTTCCCTCTACTGAATATCACTGAAGCTTCAATTGTCAATAATTTGCTGCATTGCAAAAAAAAAATTATAATAATGCTAAAAATGTTTGTTAGTTGCAACATTAAACAAGTAGAATACATATAATAATTTTATACAATTATCTAAATGACTCAACTATTCCACATTGACTGCTAAGTTAACCGCTCACGAACTTTAACCATTTGATGCAGTGGAAGTTTGATAGTCCCTTCGGAGACATACACTAAAATATAAATTTAAAGTTGCATTACGGCTTTAGCCGAATTACATCTTATCTCATATTAAGCCGTATTTTATTAAATAGTTTGTCGAAAAGTGGCGTTGCAATTTTAACCTCAATAATCTTGCATTTTTACTTGCAAGTAAACAAAATGGTTTCAAGACAATCGTGGAGCTAGATAATTGACAAGATAATCGTCCAATAAATCACACAAGGAAGAGTTTCTTCGTCCCACCGCGCCTAATAAATTTAGTAAATCGATAGGTCCCATTCAAGCCTTCGGACATTTTCACACCCGTTCGAACCCCACACGATTCCTCTTCATTACCCTTCGCCACCCAACGTCACACCCTATTTCATTAATACACCTCGCAAGCTCCGATTAGGTGATCAGGGTTTTCCCAATTTCCCTTACAGATAAACATGACGGACCTCCGTTAAATTTCTATGTATCCAAATCCACATACGGGGTTTCGATTACGTATCTTGATAATGCGACGCGATACTGTCAGCGAATAATACATTTGCATGATTTTTGCGTTCCAATCGTCAAGAATATGCAAATCTCCTGTTTCTTTTACCCCAGAAAAAACAATTGCAAAGTTGATTTATTCAGGAAATTCCAGATCCAGGAGTCGAGTATTGTTTCCGAATTTTTAATGAAAGGGTTTGTTATCCGTTTTAAGTAATTGAAACATCACAAATCGGGTCTTAAGTTACTATAGAATTGTTGATAATGTCTTTCGTGTAGAAAAATGATTCTGAAACTTTCTCTTTCCAATTAACTTTGGAATACTTACTTCTTATACTCGTCCCTTGTTGGCTTGATTGGCAATTTGTACCAATTATCCCTTATTTCATTAATTAAACGATTTTGGCAATTTACGTTCTAGGAAAGGTTATGTTTCACAGTTTGGGTAAATTTCTTTTTTGAACCGGAGAATTTTGAACTTGAAATTTAACTATTATCCATTTCTAGATTCACTATTGTTAGAAATTAATTGAAAACCGGTATCCAATGTGGGAGAAACGATAAGGGATTCGTACTTAACTCGAACATTTATATTAATCCGTCATCGAAGACAGTAGAGGTGGAGATTTGGGACGCGATAGACGCGTTCACCGTAAATCATTTGCAGACAACTTAAGAAATGATTTTCCATAGAAGGTTTTTGTTTTAAATCTTTAAACCTTAACTTTCTTGCAGGTACATTTTGTTTAATTTTATTCTTTACAATGAACGACTACTCTAAATGAGCTTTTCGTTGAACAATATCATAAAGGAAAAAAATCGATTGAAATTAAAATTTGATGATCATTTACTATGGCAAAATCAGAAATTAAAGATGAAACAATTAACGATTCAATCACCGTTGAAACGAAAGAGGCCGTTTAAGTCGTTATGAAATCGAGAACCGAATTTCCGGTATTTCTTTTATGCTAGTTTTTGCATCCTTGCGCAAATTGCTATCGATGACTGATTTTATCCTTTCCATTAAAGGACATTGGCTGTTGAACGCCACAAAAGGCTTTCCAATGTAAGAAATCGATACGAAGACGATACTTTTAAAGTTATAATTTCATAACTGGTAACATAATGGATGGAATTACAAATTAAAAAGAATTTTTTAGAACCAAAATTTTTGCTGGTTGAAAAATTCACATTTACAAAAATGGTTTAACAATCAATACTCAACTGACACCTCAAAAAAATATTTTTTTTCTTCAAAAATCAATGGGTATTTTGCAAAAGCGAATAAATCGAAAAAGCCAAATGCCGTTTTGACCGTTAATTAAACCAGTTTTAGCTTGTATATTGGGTAGCAGAGACAGCTTTGGCCTGTCATTTATTATAGTTTACAATTAACCGAGGCGTATTTGCCCAAAAGACAAAAACTAACTGGCTTTTATGCTAGACTAATATGTATTTTGTCGCAAAAAAGCCATTCATTACGTATACAGCTTGAGTGTGTACGTTCAATATTTTATTGATTTCAGTATGTGCAAGTTGGGGCTAAATTAGGTGGCAAATTAATTTACACCGAATTACGGAGATCGCTAATTGAACGAACCGCGTTTAAAACAGATATAGTGCTTTTGCCAGGACAAAAATTACATTTTATCGCCGATGAAATTTTATAAACAACCTAATTGCTTATGCAGCGGAAACATTAAAACTCATATTTGACGGATAATACAGATACCAAATTTTTCACTCGTTTTGATGCCGAATTTGAATAAAAACTAGTAAATTTTTATAGAATAAAAATTACATTCAGGACAACTCACCGTCACATTATAAATTGTTGCCTCAACCCGTATTTACTCGAACTGCGTGATAGTGAGTTTTTGATCATTTACTGAGGTCATTGAAAATTTATTATTTCATGTGGTTAAATACCCAAAGCTTTTAATTGAAGATTTTTCACGATAGCATTATATTTTAATTATAAACTTTATAAATTAGCCGAAAACAATTCTATCGGGCGAACTTTATTGCATTTGAATATTTAACTTTTGATTGCGTCTTACAATTGGACGGAATTAACAAATGAGGTGCATTTGCCTCAGTTTTCTTAAAGTTCATCAATAAACCGAATTTATTTAATGAATATACATTCGTAGATTACAAAAATCTTAGGAAGAATTCATTTTAATAGCTGCTTCAAATCAATATCCAAATAATGCAATAACGAACTACATAGGTTGCGTAGTAGTCATATTTTAAGCTTAGGCACCTTTCACATTCGCTAAGACCCAGTTTATAAAAGCATGTTACGTAAATCTTTATGCCTGCATTAAATAACGTAAATTTATCATGTTAATACAAACAGCTAAACTGATTGACGCATAGGAGCAATAAGAACCATCACCCATAAACTCTATCAATCTTCCATTGAATTTGATATGGTTCTCGGTAAGCTTGCATTTTCTTTAGAGGGCGATACAATTAATAAAGGGAACTGTCACACACAGAAACATCTTGCTTTTCATTGATGTAATAACCTATCCGATACACATAATACGAACTCTTCGATTAACCACAACAAAACCACAATAAATAAAAATGAAATGTATGTACATACGTTATCTGTTGGAAATGGTTTTGATTCAAATGATTCATTTGTGATATGACCACAATATCAGCCATTGTTAAAAACATGACCCTTTTAATGAACCATTCTCTATGCTAGTGCGCATCCTTGTTGCCGAGAGAACACTTTGCAATATTGTTTAGGGCTTTTAATGGTAATGGCATTGCTTCTAGTGTTGTTATGCTACAAACAAAATGGTTTTTGACATATTGAATGCATTTATGAGCAATTGTTATAGAACGAAATTTGTCAAAAAACAAATGAAAATAGAACATTTTAACGAGTCCACAATACTAACGGATAAATTGATTTTGTACTCAAATTAGTATGTATGAGATGCACAAGCGTTGGCGCTAGAAATTAAGTCTCTCATTAGAGATAAAAAGGCCAAATAATTCAATCATACAAAAAAAAAGAAGCAACCTCAAGGGTGCAATAAAATAACCATTCTTTTACGAAATGGAAAATTATTGCCAAATGTTTAGGGGTACATATATCACTTTTTTTTTGGCAAAAGAGAAACAAGATTTATTGCGTGCGTAAGCTCAAACATTTACAGGAAATGTAAAATTTTATGTAACAAGAAAATGGACGATAATATAGAGACGCGGGTTGTTTAACTGCTTTATGTCTCCCTCGAGTTGAACGTTACATGTTCCGATATCGAAACATGAACGGAACAAGATGAAGCAAAACGATAACAATATGACATTTACAAAATAAGCATGTGCTAGACTAGAAAGGAAGAAAAAATAGCGAACAGGCAAGGGGCATTCTCCAGAGAAAATTAAATAAAACTATTCTTGCTACTCATATTTGTTTGCCACTTGTTTGGCTATAGTCGAAAAATCCATAAAATCCTACAGGCACGAGTGTGGAAAATTGGTCCAGTAAAAGAGCGAGGCGATGGGGCTTTGAAGGTCCAATAAAAAGATCTAATATGGGCCTGAATAGAGGACCTACACCGGACCCCGTTAAGCTCTCAATTTTTATAACTATTGAAAACTGAAAATCCATTGTTTCGAGTATCAAATGTTGCTAGAATTCTTTTCAAATCAGAGTCTAATGTAAAATCTTCTTAAGAATTAAAATTGATTTGAATTATTCCGTATTTTTTACTACTGTTTACTTATAAATGTCATCGATATACAAAATGACTGCATGCATTTACAATTAGTGTTTTCTCTTTTGATTTTGCATTAAATAATAATTATTATTTAATGCAAAATATAATTATAATTGATCAATTGTGATTTTTTTAAATCGACATTCAATTATGATGAGTATTTCTTTTAAATTTACTTAATATATTATAAATTTTCGTATTAAAAAATGATAATCTTAAATTTTTTAATTTTGGAGTTAGTCACTTTTTCCTGTACACCGACGAAATTATACTTAAATTTATTAAAGAGTGCGTTCATTAAACCTACTATGATGAAGTTTTCAAATATTTTCAAAAAAACTAGACAAAGAATTGTTTACGTTTCCAAACGAGTTCAGGTTTTCGAAAATTAGTAAGTGTGTAAAAATTTATTGAAATCTTTCAACAAAATTGCCTTATATTGTAACAACAAATTTGTTTATCATGATTTTCTAGATAAAGAATAATCTGGAATAATCCCCATTCAAAGTAGAACATTTACCGAATATACTTAATTAATATCTTAATTTCCGTTAGTGAGATTTCCATTTGCGAATTGAACAATAATAGCCAGTTTTAGTGTAGAACACTACTATTAATCAAAGATCAAAATGGAAAATTTCCTATTAAAATCGCCTATTCAGCCAATAAAATTCCAATCCAGGAACGATGCTGTTAGGAAATTCCTTTTAACATCTCATTTAATGGCTATCGTATATTCAGTATAAAAAAATGTGATCACATAACGTTTATCAAAAATGTTTAGTTTTTTTGGTTGTGTTTCTAGCATTCTTCAGTCTTGGATCATTATTCTTCATTCTTGAATTACACACTATATACTCAAAATTGTAGGGAAGGTTCATATAATATATAATACATCAAGAATTCCCACAGCAGAAAAAAACGGTGATAGTTTTTGAATATAAACACGATGTTTGCAAAACTGGTCCGTTAAGACATGTGCTTTCAGATATGTCACTTCCAGCATATACCATCATCTCCTATTGATTTGACTAAAAGGTTCACTTTTTCCTTATGTGGCAAAAAAATAATAAACTGGAACAGATTGAAAATCGATTAGCTTCTGATTGAGATATAATGGATTAAAATTTGATTTTGGCCGCACCAAACAGCTGCTGGTAAATTGGGCCCGATTTACAATTGATATGGTTAATGAGGCACGCCCATAGAAACATGCATTATAATAAACAATGGAAAGTTTCATATTTGAATTAGCGAAACAGAGAACAAACATCGGTGGTGTTAGCACATACATATATATAGACAATTTCTGGATAGCAAAGCGAAAACCACAGAAATTTCGTGTCACGCCAACATCAGAAATTTAACATTTGTGTATGCGGATTCTAATTTTCGTTTTTGGTGTACCGATTTGCTTGCATAAACCTCAATAAAAATTCAAACAGATATTCAAAAGTTCAGGATGGTCTTACTACTGTTTTGCTGGTGTTTTCTGTATCTCGAAAAAGAATTCGACATTCGAAAGATTTATTCAATTAAAGATAATGACCGAAGAATGAAATTAAAGTACCTTTAATGTTCAAAACTCTAGGCTCTCGCAGCCTCCTGATTTGAATCTAACAGATAACTGCTCGGATTAAGGATGAGACTTTACTGGCACACAGGATTTGTTTAATGAGCTGAATAAGACAAGGAAACAAAGTAACAATTTAATAGGTTAGAAATAGTAAGAATTTAGGGCGAAATTTTTTGAAATTAAATAATAAATCTACACTTCGCAAAAAAATTAACGCATCACTTGAAAATTCACTAAATTTTGACAATAAATATCTTCCCAACCACTAGTCGGATTTGAATGATTTTTTTTTCAATTGTAGCCCTATTATGGGTGAATTCCCTGTAGCGAGGAGACGCCCAAAAAATACAATCTACATATTATACAGTGCGGGTAAATAGTGTCTTGTTTTTTAATCAAAGTTTGACGTCTTCCATGGGCAAGACCAGGTGGCTGAGGTAAATAAGAACTATGCAGTCATGTAGCCTGGTATCTCCTGAGTATTTTGTTTTTTTAATCGTCCATTTATGTTGAACCCTTCCAGAGATATCACATTTCTTAAGGCACCTTGCATTTTTCCATATGAAGTTTATTAAGCTGCCGGATAAAATTGGCCCAAAATAATCATTGTTTATATTCACTGGACACATGGTAACCTGAGAATGAAGACATAATACTAATCCACTGTATGGTTTTTATATTCCTCAGTCACTTGGTATTGCCCACAGAAGACCTTAAATTTTGAATAAAAAAACAGAAAACTTTATATACCCTGTACTATATGATGCCTTCATTTTGGGACATCTTCTCGCTACAGGATATTCACCTCTAACAAGGCTACAACTGACCAAAAAATCACTTAAATCGGATGAATGGTTGCGAACATATTCATTGTCAATACATCAAATGCAAGAAGTGTTAATAAATTGGTTATCTCTGGAAGGGTTCAACATAAATGGACGATTAAAAAAACAAAATACTCAGGAGACACCAGGCTACATGACTGCATAGTTCTTATATACCTCAGCCACCTGATGTTGCCCATGGAAAACGTCAAACTTTGATTAAAAAACAAGACACTATTTACCCGCACTGTATAATATGTAGATTGTATTTTTTGGGCGTCTTCTCGCTACAGGGAATTCACCCATAACAGGGCTACAATTGAAAAAAAATCATTCAAATCCGACTAGTGGTTGGGAAGATATTTATTGTCAAAATTTAGTGAATTTTCAAGTGATGCGTTATTTTTTTGCGGAGGTATTTATGAGAGTGAATTGACAAAAAACGTTGAAATCAATCAATGATTATTACAAAATAAAAAAAAGGTTCTCAATTATGGATTCTATCACAGGATTGACAGATTGTATTAAAAATACCAGATTATAACATAATAAAAAGAGACGACGCAAAAAATCAAGGAATAGTCGTATGAGTGATCTACAGGGTGTTTATTTTATGCCGTGGTTTTATATTATGATTAAACTATAGACTATAAAATCTGAAAAAATGCTTATAAATCTATATTAACCTAATCTGCCTATGGAAAATATTTTCAACTTTGTGGCACTTCCGGTTATACCGGAAGTAGCTGTCAACTTCCTTATTTTAAATTGCTCATTTTTTTGCATTTTTGGATTTCTTGTCAAAATTTTAAGGCCAGTTTATGTAAAGTGTATTCTGTCTAAAATTTACCATTTTCGAGTTATTCCAGAAGATTCGAAAATTTTTACAGCTGTAGCCTCCCAGGGAAATGAGTGCTGTATCCTAACCGCTGTGAAATTCAGAATTGGACTTGTGGAACTCCAAGAGGACCTAATAGGCTACGTTTCGATGTATTTGGATTTCAAAAAATCCTTCACACCCCCCCGAAATATGTCTCTGGAGGTGCATGATTTCAAACGTCATTAATTTGCTTATTTCAAATGAAGTGCCCAAATTTGTTCGATGGCATTGAGTTCAGATTTCAAAAATCTACCCCTTTTGTTAAAGTGAATCTATACCTAAGCGCAGCTGTTTGCAAGTTCCCCAAAATTGTTCCCTTTTTGGATCAAGCCTAAATCTTTAGATAGAATTATTGACTTTACTATTGATCGGATATCGAGAAATGTCAAAATGAGTATCTACGCACTGGACGTCATTGATGTGACTGTCTAAAGATTTAGGCTTGATCCAAAAAGGGAACAATTTTGGGGAACTTGCAAACAACTGCGCTTAGGTATAGGTTCACGATAACAAAAGGGGTAGATTTTTGAAATCTGAACTCAATGCCATCGAACAAATTTGGGCACTTCATTTGAAATAAGCAAATTAATGACGTTTGAAATCATGCACCTCCAGAGACATATTTCGGGGGGGTGTGAAGGATTTTTTGAAATCCAAATACATCGAAACGTAGCCTATTAGGTCCTCTTGGAGTTCCACAAGTCCAATTCTGAATTTCACAGCGGTTAGGATACAGCACTCATTTCCCTGGGAGGCTACAGCTGTAAAAATTTTCGAATCTTCTGGAATAACTCGAAAATGGTAAATTTTAGACAGAATACACTTTACATAAACTGGCCTTAAAATTTTGACAAGAAATCCAAAAATGCAAAAAAATGAGCAATTTAAAATAAGGAAGTTGACAGCTACTTCCGGTATAACCGGAAGTGCCACAAAGTTGAAAATATTTTCCATAGGCAGATTAGGTTAATATAGATTTATAAGCATTTTTTCAGATTTTATAGTCTATAGTTTAATCATAATATAAAACCACGGCATAAAATAAACACCCTGTAGATCACTCATACGACTATTCCTTGATTTTTTGCGTCGTCTCTTTTTATTATGTTATAATCTGGTATTTTTAATACAATCTGTCAATCCTGTGATAGAATCCATAATTGAGAACCTTTTTTTTATTTTGTAATAATCATTGATTGATTTCAACGTTTTTTGTCAATTCACTCTCATAAATACCTCCGCAAAAAAATAACGCATCACTTGAAAATTCACTAAATTTTGACAATAAATATCTTCCCAACCACTAGTCGGATTTGAATGATTTTTTTTCAATTGTAGCCCTGTTATGGGTGAATTCCCTGTAGCGAGAAGACGCCCAAAAAATACAATCTACATATTATACAGTGCGGGTAAATAGTGTCTTGTTTTTTAATCAAAGTTTGACGTTTTCCATGGGCAACATCAGGTGGCTGAGGTATATAAGAACTATGCAGTCATGTAGCCTGGTGTCTCCTGAGTATTTTGTTTTTTTAATCGTCCATTTATGTTGAACCCTTCCAGAGATAACCAATTTATTAACACTTCTTGCATTTGATGTATTGACAATGAATATGTTCGCAACCATTCATCCGATTTAAGTGATTTTTTGGTCAGTTGTAGCCTTGTTAGAGGTGAATATCCTGTAGCGAGAAGATGTCCCAAAATGAAGGCATCATATAGTACAGGGTATATAAAGTTTTCTGTTTTTTTATTCAAAATTTAAGGTCTTCTGTGGGCAATACCAAGTGACTGAGGAATATAAAAACCATACAGTGGATTAGTATTATGTCTTCATTCTCAGGTTACCATGTGTCCAGTGAATATAAACAATGATTATTTTGGGCCAATTTTATCCGGCAGCTTAATAAACTTCATATGGAAAAATGCAAGGTGCCTTAAGAAATGTGATATCTCTGGAAGGGTTCAACATAAATGGACGATTAAAAAAACAAAATACTCAGGAGATACCAGGCTACATGACTGCATAGTTCTTATTTACCTCAGCCACCTGGTCTTGCCCATGGAAGACGTCAAACTTTGATTAAAAAACAAGACACTATTTACCCGCACTGTATAATATGTAGATTGTATTTTTTGGGCGTCTCCTCGCTACAGGGAATTCACCCATAA